>JAQFVV010012399.1:9988265-10296898 GCA_028023455.1 Epiperipatus broadwayi
CATTATAATTTGAAGATTTGCTATCTTAAGATTAAACGAGCACTAATTATTTATATGTATAGAAGATGATGCTGTGGACCATCTGATGATTGCTGGTTCAGCATGAAATAAATGTATTGGAGATGTTTTATTTTTATGTATGGGTGTGATCATGTGTATGAGATGGGGCAGATAGCTAAAGGGATCTTGAAAGTCTGTGATCACATCCCTTATATAATTACATAACTCCAGATATATAAATTATACTTGGGTAATCAAATTTTACAAATTTAGCTTGCATTTTGTCCATTCCTCTTCTGTTTATTTAAATGCATTAAGTCCTATACATGAGGAGTCATAGTGACTTAAGGTTAACATGGACATGACAATTATATTGGTATCTATAGGGAATTTGGGAGTTCCATTATCATATTTTTAATGGTATGGATGGCTGAAAGAGGTGGAGCATTGAGTAGATTGAAGCCTGTTCATTAAAGTTTGAAGATTTGTTATCTTAAGATAAACTGAGCACTGATTATATATATATAAGAGAAATAATGATCTGGACCAACTGAGATAGTTTAGCGCAAAATACATCTATTGGGAATCATTTATCTTTTACACATGTGTGTAGTCATGTGTATCAATTGTATTAGATGGAAATATATATAGAATAAATCAAGTCATAAATTTCATAACTTGCTTTTAAGCTTGCATTTAATGATCACTAGATGGAGCTCACCAATAGCTTTAATCAAGCTTTATTTTATACGTGCTGAAAGAGAATTAGAGCTATTGGTAAGCTCCATCTAGTGATATATATAAACACTGTGTTAATAAATGTTTATGCATTAGTTATATCAATAAACTGTTACACGTTTTCAAAATTAAATTTTGCAAACGTAAATTGAATGCCTTTATGTACTCATTTGCCAATTTTTATTAAGAATAATCAAACTGATAAAATATATTAACAAAAGTAATCCAACTATATATATATTTTTAACAAAACCTTATTTCCTATTGCCAATATCTTACTTTCCAAAGAAGAATTCATTTCTACTCAGTTTAATATACCTGTGAACAACCAATCAAATATGTAAATGCTAATTAATATAGTTTTAGTAATATGTAAAGACTAGATCAATAAACCATACAAGCACTGGTTACATTAATGCACTGTAATGATTTTATTATGAATATGAATTGACTCTATCTGATGAAGTTAAATTTTTAGCCATATTGAATGAGGCTTTGTAAACACCTTTGTGTGTTTCTTTCTTTGCCAATTCTTAAGATCATTTATTACTTCAACTATTCTTATGAAAACTGAGTAATGCAAATATAAATGAATTAATTTTGTTTGGAAAAACTAATTCCTTCAGTAGAGAATAATGCATTGGTATAATAAGTTCTTGGGTAGTCTATCAATTCATTAATTACATATTATTAGCATTGTATTGACTTTCATTCATCTGATTAAATTGAGATTTTTAAAAAAATTTTTAGCTGCTAATCAATCTAGAAATCTTTAACCTTTGAGTTTATTTACTCTATTTTATGCTGATGACTCAAAGTTTCCTGTATATGCCAAAAAAGTATCACATGATCTCTCACATGCTTAATTACATACCTCAAAAAATACTTATTTTCATGTTTTCCTGAAGGTTTGTAATGATGGTGCCTAGTTTGTATTTTTATATTGGATTAGTTCCATCATCTAATAAGCATATTGAATGTCTTTAGAAAAAATTAACTTTATTTAAATATTCCAAATACATTCAACTATTAGTAATAGCACATCAAGCAGGTTAGTATATGCATAACATCTCAGTTTGTTAGAACGTTACCTTCAAATTCAATAATCAAGAATCCAAGGATCCAGATTCAAATCCCATGCTAGTGCTGTCACTGAAAGGCCAGCAACACTTGAAGAAGTCTGGAGACTAATACCTCTCAAAACATTGTGCTTATACTAACCTGTTTGATGTGCTATTACTAACAATTGGATGTATTTGGAATATTTAAATAAAGTATTTTTTTTCTCTAAAAACAATCAATACACATATTAGATGATGGAAATAGTCCAATATAAAAATATATACCTATCTTCACTCTACTCTAAAATACACAGACACTGATCTAATGTCATATATTTATAGCTATGCAAATGAGATAGCCTGGCTTTAAACTTTAGAATTTTTAAAAAAAATTTAAATTATTAGCTTGACTGTATAAAGAGTAAAAGGAGGTTGCTAGATGCATAAGTGCATTAGGTTGTTTTCTATTCTCTTGTGCCACCTGTTTGATGGCATTGATGCTAATCTAAAACATTACATATTACGATTCCAGGCCGGGCCTGTGATTCTATCTATATAAATATCGGCTTTTTTAGTTTTTGTAATAGGAAATTAGATGAACTAATAGTAAATAATATTACTATGTAAAAATAAATAAATTAGAAATTCACATTAAATTTAAAAATGATACCCGAATAACTGACGTTTTTTGGACAGTAATTATTCATAAAATGGGTGGTTTTTGTTTGTGTGTATCTGTCAAAAGTTATGGAATTTTTTAAATTGAAAATAAGATGCAATTATATATATTTTTTTCAATTTACACAAAATTGCTACATTCACACTAAATTTACAAATGATACCCGCTAATTTGCTTTTTTTTTTTTTTTTTTTTGGACAGTAATTAATCAGAAAGTGGGTTCTTTTTGTTAGTGTGTATATATAAAAAGTACCGTTCTTTAAATACTACATTTCAAAATGATACCCGACTAAGTTGAATTTTTTTTTTTTGGACAGTAATGAATCAGAAAGTGGATTGTTTTTATTAGTGTGTAGATTTTATCAAAAGCTATAATATTATTGAAATCCTAAATTTAAAAATGATACCCGTGAATAACTTTTTTTTGGGTATTGACAGTAAGTAATCAGAAAATGGGTTTTATTTTCTTTGTGTATGTATATGTATATAAAAAGTTACGATCTTTTTTTTCAATCGAAATAATACGCAATTCTACATTATTCAATTTACCCACAACATTTAAAAAATTCACACTACAATTTTAAAATGATACCCACCTAATTTGCTTTTTTGGGTGGGGGACAGTAATTAATCAGAAAGTGGGTTCTTTTTGTTAGTGTGTATATCTAAAAAGTACCATCATTGAAAGACTCAATTGAAAAATGATACCCGACTAATTTGCTTTCTTTTTTTTTTTGGACAGTAATGAATCAGAAAGTGGGTTCTTTTTGTTAGTGTGTCTATATAAAAAGGTACCATTATTTAAATACTAAATTTAAAAATGATAGCCGACTAATTTGCATTTCTTTTGGACAGTAATTAATCAGAAAGTGTTTTTTTTTTTTTGTAAATCTTGTGTATATATAAAAATTACCGTAATTCAAATATTACATTTAAAAATCAAACCCCAACTAATTTGCTTTCTTTTTTTTTTTTTTTGGACAGTAATTAATCAGAAACTGGGTTGTTTTTGTTAGTGTGTAGATATAAAAACTAATCTTATTTTTAAATAATAAATGTAAAAAAAATAATACCCGACTAATTTTCTTTTTTGGACAAGTAATTAGTAATAATCAGACACTGGGTTGTTTTTGTTCGTGCGTATATATATCAAAAGTAACTTGTCACGGATGAAATCTGTGAAAATATTACTTTTCACGCGATCCTCCAAATACTGCCATTCCACACCCTTAAAAGCAATTTTTGAGGGTTATCCATTCATAATGGAACCTTCCCGACATTGTTAACAAAGTTACAATGTAACAGTACGTTAGAGCACTTGAAAAAAAAATACCTTTGTAATGAAATTTTAAATAATTATGACAGGCTAAAATCCACACACTCTCACACCAAATTATAGAGAAAATAGACATGCTATCATTACGGTAAAGTTAATAACACAACCAACTATGGCAGCCAATAAAGGCATTTGTCTGTGCTTTTAGCATAGAAAAAAGCCAGACCAGCGGGGACTCTTTCTGTGTTTTATTGTAGAAAGAAGTCACTTAGGTTGGGTGAGGCTGCTGTGAGCACTCTTTCTGTGTTTTATTGTAGAAAGAAGCCTCTTAGGTTGGTTGTAGTCCACTGAAAAGGTATATTTCTAGGAATTGACCTAGAAATAGCGCCGTCATGTGGCTGACACCAGGGAATAGAAAACAACTGTGCATTATTTCCAGATTTGATCCCTAATAACTTGAAATAATTAGTCTGGAAATAAGTTATTTTATAACACTATATCATGTAATTTCTATTGATTAAGATTATTGTATATAATTTTATTTATTTAGTATATAAATTTAGATCTCTTAACTATTAACAAGATATCATAAAGAAACCTATAGAGATTTCATCTAGGAAATGGATTCACTACTAGCTTTATTACGTTGTTCAATTCAGGCACTGTAACGGGCATTAACAATGTGGTACATAGTTTATACTGCCCACATTTACAAAGATTACTGGAAGATAAATTTCATTTACAAATCAGATGAGCACAATTATTATAGGTTGCCCTAAATCTGTTGATAAGACTGAAATTGCATCTATGAAGATCAAATCCAGCTAATTTTATTATTGAATCTGGAAAAAAAATTACTTGGAATCTTATAAAAATTCCATTTTTACACACAATTTTTTGATTGTAGATTTTTGATTAAATAGTCAAAGTGGAGATCTTGATTTTACTAATGTGAAGATAACTGATAACTTCTTTTGAAGTATAGTAATTTATGCATTATCCTGATATATACTTGAGCTAAAGAACAAGTTTGTATGAATCCAAAAACATTCAAGTGTATTAGCATTCTGTTGTTGCTATTGTAAAAGATGGCAAATGATTATGATAAATGAATACAGATAACTTCTTATAGTTTTTCTTGTATATATAGTTAACCATTGCATGGTAAAGCCTCTCTAATAAGGCCATATAATGACAAATAAAAGAGAAAATAGTAATCCCAAAAAATATCAATTGCTACTAATATTTCTAAGCAAGGTAGATTTGCTTTTATATTGTTACTTGAAAGAAAACCCCTGTGTTTGTTTTATTTTGGTCTCGCTGAACTTGAATACAATGTCACAAGTAATGTCAAATGGATAAAATAAATACTATGATATGAGGCATAGTCTTCTATTAACCTCATTCAATTTATAAATATAAATATTTCTAATATAATGATGCTCTAAATATTGAGTTATTAAAGTAAATAAAGTAACGAGAAATTGCAAGCAAGCAATAGATATAGTATATTATTGTCCATTTGTTTTGATCTTCCTTTGAGATAATTTATTCTACATATATAAGTCTTGAGATGACAAAGTGGAGTGTTGTAATCAATATATTACATTTATTTGATTACATTTAACACTATTAAAATGATCTAGCAAGAGATGATATGTCAAATGGATAGATGAAATAAGAAGTTTGTCAGAATAATAGACAAGTGAGAAGATTATTATGTTGTCAAATTGAACATTTCAAGCATCCTCAAGGTTTGAATTGGAAAAACCTATAGCAAAATGTGGTCCACCTTTATCTGTTCTAAATAATAGTTTCATCTTAAATTTTTTTGCAGGTAAGCAAAAAATAGCGATGCAGCAAATCGGCATAAAGTAAAAATAATATTAGTTAAGGATAGAAGGACATTATTTATTAATTTATTGCTCAGTAGTTCATAAACATCAGAAGAGTCTGAACTGGGATCGTTTTGAGGATATTGCAATTCACAGGCAATTTATAATGAGATGTAATGTGATCTGATGCACTGTGAATTCTCCTTAAACAGAGTCAGGAATCTCCCAGCAACTATACTCAGAGAAACCTGTTAGCCACTTTACCTTCCCTTTCCATTTCCCACCCTAAATTTTCCCATAATCTGCTCCATCACATTTCCACAACATAATCTTTGCCAAATCTATGGCATTTATATCTAAATCCCCTTATCTTTTCCCAACCCCAGCATAAAACACCAATAACCACTTTTTGTATAATCACTTTGTTCATATTTGTTCTCCCATAACATCATTATTTGTATCCTTTCTGCTTTCAAGCATTTACATTCAATTAAAAGATGCCTAATATTTTCTATGCCTTCCTTACACAATTTGCAGACTAAATCACCCATATTTTTCCATTTACATGTATATTCTCTTGTTGCTAAAAATCCTATTCGAGGCTTAAACAATAAACTACTTTCCTTGTTATGATCATAAATTAACTCACACCCAATGTTCCGCTTACTTCTATATATATATTTAAACTCTTTTTACTCTCCATACTAGTTCTCCATCTCTCCAACTCTCTATTCTTTATTAATGTATCTATTTTTTTATCCCATTCCTTACCACCATAACATTCAACAATCCTCCTAACACAATCATCCCACCTTTTGTACAAGTATACTAATATAAATTCTTTATCAAAATCTTTTGCATACCACATTAGTTTTCTTACCCATCTTGTCTGCCCTTTACTTGTAACCCAATTAAATACTATTTTGGCTACTCTTTTATTAACCGTAAACTGCAACCTATCAAACATTTTTATTTGACTTTTTGCATCTCTCATATAAAAACTTGACCATCCCATTTCTCCTTGAATTGCCTCCCTTGCTGTCCACGCATCTGGATCCAATGCATGTCTTCATATTTCCCTTTGTACTTTTTCTAAGTAATCTAATACCCCTTTACTAACACATAACACATCATTACCATATGTTAAACCTGTTACTGCAACTCCCTTTCCATACAATTCTAGCTACATCATGTTTATTATATAAAAACACTGTTAATTTTTTTATAATTCCCTTTCTTTTCTCTGCTTCATTTATCAATTTTTTTTCCAATTCATCCAAACAATTTTTCTGATTACTTAAGATGATTTCCAAATAACTATAAAATAAAATACTGTATTGCTACATACCGCCCTCTACAGATTTTTATCAAAATCTTTTGTTTAAACTATTTATATCCATCTCATTTGATTTGCATTAAAATAATATATTTATGGAAAGTGATGCTATAAGTTTTTTTATTATTATTTCTCGAAAATAGTATATGCTTAACACATAAAACAAAAATTATTGAAACATTAACTAATGTTACTTTTAATATATGCTATGTGATGTTGTACTGTGAAAAAAAAGCCTTGCTGTAAGCGTATGACGTCTAGCGGTTTTCAATAAAAATAAAAACGGGCAATGTATTTTTTATTTTTTTAAGTATCATGATCGAAATAATGTCTTTCTTCTCATGATTCGCAAATGCCTTATGTTTATGATACGAAAATATTTTTTGTTTATGATACGAACATTTATTATATTTCTGTTTGTGAATCTTAATATTATACAAAGTGGATTTATATATTTTTTAAAAAATAATAAAATAAAATTCAAAACATTTTTATTTCTTATTAAACTATTTATCAATGAAAATCAATACAATTTATTTTGTATTAATAATTGTAATGTTCTTCTAATCACGAGTTATGTTCCAAAGAATCAAATCCTCTATTTCGGCCTAGCAATTCTTTTGCCCATTGATCTGACAATTAAAACCACCTCCTTGTCCTAAAGCAATAGTCTGCAAAATTTTCAGGTGTGGGCCCAGATTATTTCTCTTTCCACAGATGTGGGCCAGGTCAATAAAATTATAGGTTTTCTCTATCTTAATTTATACTTCAATTTCTACGTCCATTTTTGGGAGATATTTTTTCTTCTTCTGTTCTATTTATTCAAGATTTTATTTCATACATCTATAAATAGTTTACCATGTTTATCAACTATATGACATTTATAATACAATTTGCTTTATTAAAAGGCTTTATTCTTGTTTTTAGTTTTCTATATGTTGTCTGTTTTAAAAAATAAAATAATTCAATGGTCTATTGTTATGGACCTCATATTAAGTTTGAGTTCTGGGTGCAACAGATCTGGACTGTTATTGATGGGCTGTGACCTTCAGAGCCTACCCCTCTCTCCCTGTTCTAAACCACATTGCGATGATGAGTGGGATTTCAAAGCATCTAATTTATCTGAATAAATTTAAAGAAAATTTTAAATAGTTATTTGAATCTTTCCATAGTCCAATTAATATTTTTCTTTAAGATAACAGTTTAATAAAAAGTTGAACTTAAATCTTTACTCCCACGTAAAATTAAAAAGTATTTCCACAATCCATTGTTCTTTTAATGCATGACTCTCACTGTTATGTTTCTTCATTGATTTTTGTTCCTTGTTTTAAATTCCTGAAAATAAAAAACAAAATAAAGTGATCAGGATTAAACTTATAAACAATTAAAACCTTGAAATAAACAAACCTTGAAGAAATGAAAGTGATTCCGCTCATATCCTAGTAATAACGACCTTAAGAGATACAAGCAAAGAAGATCAAAGTTAACTATAAACAGATTCTGTTGAATAGACATATTGAAGTATTAATAAATTAAATGCAAACTCTGATAGTAAAATAATCAAATGGCTTCTTTACTGCTTGGGAGTTTATAAGAACTTCAAGAATCAAAACTACTAGAATGAGAATATCTTATGTTCCAGTGTCCAAAACTCTCCCACTACACTAAACCAGGAAAGACTAACCCTAACAATAAAGTGTACATATAATTATTAATATAACAATAAAAAATATTACAGCACAAAAATAAAGATTTTTATATTTTATTTTGCATTTGTCTAGTTTGGCTTTTGAACAATAATCAAACTTTTTTTTTATTCTTATTTTTGTTATTTTTCAAAGAATTTACAGCATGTTCACCACAAAATACTTTTACCTTTTAAATTTATCAATTACAATTTTTGATTACTGAATAAAATAATTGTTATAATAATCTCTCATTTGTAGTGATGTGTTTTTAAAGTATGTAGCAAGTTTTAATGCATTTCATTTTACTTTTTGATTTCTAATTTATAATGCTAAAAAATAGTTCCATTTTTTTATTTTATGCACTAATAAACATTATTTTTTGTAGAAAATTAGATACAGTGAGGACTGCTATAATGTAAGTTTCTAAAATGAATAACTAGTAGAACAAACACTGTTTTTAGTAAGTTATGATATACACCAGGGGTTGGCCAACTTTTGGGATCATAAGATCTACTTTTTATTTTAAAAATGTGTTGTGATCAACTTGTTGTCATAGGCATAGTTCTAAGTGGAGAGAGGTGTGAAGCACATACTATTTTTATATATCTACCTATGTAAAAAATAACATAATTATTTAACAGGTCCATGGGAATTAAAGCAACATAAGTAATTATTAACAATATTTATTAATTCAAGTTAGCTACATTAAGTCAAGATTAAAAATATTATTTTCAATAATGATACGACTTAGTGAACTTCACTTATCTAGAATTGAAAAAAAAAAAAATAGAACAAAAATAACAAAAAAACTTGAAAATCTTGACTTAATCCATTTCACTCATAATCCAATGGCTCTTGCCAGATTGGTCTCGTGATCGCCCAAAATTGGCTTCACTATCGACCAGTGGATCACAATCATCTTGTTGGCTACCCCTGACATACACAACAAAATACAATATTGCACAATGAACATGAAAATGGTAGACATCATTAATGTCTAAAACACAGTTATCAATTTAGTTCATTCGGTTATTACTAATGTTAAAAACTTTTGTATTTTATAGATTGTAAAAATAATCTGCTAGATGTATGAACTATAATAATTTCTGTCATAAACCACAAAAGCAAAATTTGAAATAGAATTGATATTGATATTAAAATTAAAAAATTCCAAAACTAAAAGTAAAATGTCATACATATTTTTGTTTAAAAGTATTCTAAGTTTATCCATAAACTATAGTAATTTTAACCATAAAAAAATCAAAATGAAAATCTTTGTAAATAGTAAACCTTATTTAATTCACCTATCTCTGTCATTATATTTAGCAGTAAAAATATTGCACATATTTTTTTTAAAAAGTATTTTGTGATGTGTGTGCATCATAATAATTTTAGCCATGTGCCATCCAAGTAGATTTTGAAAGTTAATGTTTAAAAAAAATTCAAAATAAAATTTTGATTAAAAAAAAGTTTTAAAATAAAAAAAACTAACAAAGATCTAAAATTTAATTATTTAATTTTTTTTATTTTACTGGTAAAAGTAATATATATATATATATTCTTCTTTTAAAATGTTTTCTATGTGCTTACATTGTAATAGCTATAGAACATAAAACAAGAATTTGAAAGCTGATTAATATTCTTATTTAAATAAAATAAAATTCATAATGATAAAATTATAGAAAATGAAGTGCTAATTATGAGACAATAAATTGAGTGAATGCTGTTGGCTAAAATAAAATAAAAATGTTACAAGCATTTTTGGCTGAAACAAGAATCACACATGACTTTCACAACATTTTCAGTTTGAATAAAACTTCAAATATTGTTATTATATTTTGTGAGTTTTTATTTTTATTTAGTTTTTCTTTTGCAATTTATTCAACTTTACTAATTTTGTTTTTCAAATTATTTTCATACACATACAAATATTAGTTTTATTCATAAGCCAGAAAAATTATTTAAAAATTGATTAGTATCAAAATGAAAATCTGTACCAACTGATGAGTGCTGCTTTAGCATGAAATACATATATTGGTGATTATTTATTTTTTCAACATATGTGTGATCAGGTGGTTCAGCAATATAAGATAGCACTGAGAGTTGTGGGTCATGTGAAAATCTGAGTTGCTCAGTATTGCTCTGAATATGAGGCAACCCGCCTCGAAAGTGCTAAACATTTAATATTTTTGCACTCTTTATAGTTTCTCTTTAATTTTATTTATTATAATATTAAGAGAAAATTTTAAAATTCTTAATAATATATTACATATATAAATGCAGGTGTAAGCCTGTATAATCTATTAAAAGACAATGGTGTAAAGTAGCTGAGATTTAAATTCTGAATGCAGTATAATTATATCAATGTTCTATATCATTTTAAACCAATAATACAAAGTAAACAGATAAGGAAAAGAATTCCAGCTTAATAAGTTTACATAATAATTAATAAAAACCATTCATGTTAATGTGTATTAATTAGAAGCAAACATGATGTTTTAGCATCAAATAGGTAATCATTAGAAAAAACATCAAGCGATTGTTTGAGAAATTTTTTGCTATCTTCAAGTAATAAGTAGTATTCATGCAAAAGAATTTATTACCAACAAGGTAAGGTTCACATATTCAACAAAAGAAACAGATTTCATAGTATTACAAGAAATGGTGAAGTTTCTAGCATATTATCTCACAAATATAAACGGTTTCAAGTCAACAATCTGAATTTTTATTGAGATATGTATTTACATTTTATTTGATACTTTTATGGAAAGAATTTTCGTTTTTTAAAAATATATAATTGTACTACTCCATATACAGCTATTTTTATATGTATTTTTACATTTATATGTTTTTGCTTAAATGGTTACATTGGTCATAGCATTGAGTCTGGAATAAAATACTCCCAAATACATCCAATTTATTGCAAATTACAATGAACAAATTCCATAATTGATAGCTTTTTGAAATCAATGAATTCATTTTAGCAGATTTCACTACATTACAATTATTTTAAATACTATTCTTTTACCTTATTGATATTAAAATTAATGTTTCCTATTATTTTACTTTAATACTTTTGATTTAAAATACCTTCTTATTAAAAAGTTTTGCCAAATAAAGTAAATGAAATTATGTATTACCCCCATTCCAGGAAAATTCAGTTTAAACAGTGCTTATTGTGTAAACTGTAATTTTTTTTTTATGTATGTGTATCTTATTTTTCTTGCTAGGCTTTTCTTTAAAACTTAGAACCATATCTTTACCCTGCTATTTATACTATTGAATTTACTACAAGAAATGATGTTGAAGCTCTCGTTTTATCTTTGATGTTCTCATTAGATAAATCAAAAAAGTTTTATTCCTTTTGGATATTATAGCTAATTCAGTGGGGAAATGGTAGTCAGCACAGCCGCCTTGCAAGCAGTTGTCGCGGGTTTGCGGGTTCGCTTCCCGGCCGATGCTATGACACATGGAAAAAAAAAAATGGAGACAAATTTGAAATAATTTACTTCAATTAATGATTTCAATATTTTTGCTGCTTTGAGGGCATGTAGAAAGTTAGTTTAAAAAGTTTGTTTTTTTTTCTTTTAGAAAAGTTATCAAAAAGAAATGTTATAAATTAGTAATTTTTTAACTGCTTGAAAGTCATGAAATGTTCGAAAATCTTAAGTGGCATTTACTTTCGAGTCCTCATGCCATCGTGATCATTATATTCCAGTACACAATATTCTCAGTGTCTTTAAAAAATGGATGTAAAGATGTGAAGTTATGCCAACAACATTTTTTTTTTTTTTTTGCGTATTGAATGAAACTATACAATAGCTGTTTCTTTTGTTGAATTGTCCCGATACAATTATATTATTATCTAACATTAATAATTTTAAAACAAAATAATTTTGGACAAAATACTGCTAATTATTTATCAAATTTTCACTATGTGTTTATATAGTTCTCAATATTTATGCTTATACGTTGGCTAATGCAAGCATATAAATACTGCGGTCAATAAAGTCGCACTCTTATAAATGTGATATGATATGACTATTCCTTTATTGAAGTTAGGAATCTCTCAGCCAATATGTCCAAGAAAATCCTGTTAGCCATTCTTCCTTTCCTTTTTACTCCCCACCGTAAGTTTTTTTCCATATTCTTCTCTATCCTGCTCTGTCATATTTCCACAACATAATCTTTGTCCATTGATGTGATGTGATGCACTGTGACTTCTCCTTAAACGGAGTCAGGAATCGCTCAGCAACTATACCCAGAGAAACCTGTTAGCTCATGCCCTCTTCCGGATTTTTTCTACACTATTTTTTAAGCGAGTTTTTATAGTAATTTGCAAAATAGAATATGAAATATTAAGAAAGATAATAGGGAGGTACACTGATAAAAACAAAAAACTTGCTGTATATCTATTACTAAAATTTTATTAAATTACTTTATTAATAGCAATTTTGCATTTATAATGATCCCTCATCATTAGTAATTATTCGTCTGGCCCATCCTGATTTAAAAAGAAGAGAGATGAAAAATATCAACACAAAGTTAAATATTAATTTTATGATAACTATACCAATTCAAAGCTGAATCTCTACATATCATGCTGATTTATGACTGGATTTGGTGCAGTAGTAGAATACCAGATTTTATAGCTTGAGATCCAAAGTTGACGACTCCATCTCTGACGCTTCCTATGCGCCAATTTCTTATGAACTCCTCCCGTTCAATAAACCATTTAAGTTTTAATAGCGTTTTTTTATTGTTTTTTTTTTGACACAGTCTCATCTGATCTAAAATTTTCTGGCCTAAATACTATTCTGTATTTTCTTCTCAATCATAACTTTCTAGAGAAAGTAATAGATATTTCAGTTTTTTAGAATATATACGTAACATACACAGACATATGTTAACCAGGAAATATTTTTAGGAGAACTTTTATTCGTCATTCATTTTATATATCCAGCTCTAAACAAATGTATCTTTGCATTCATAGATTGATAGTTCTTATAATCCTCCCGTTGGCAGAATGTCCTTAAACTGGAATTTGTTATTGTGTCTACACAAGAAGTATGTATTGACAAGCGGAAAATATAAAAACATCTTGAATAATGTAAAAATAATGGTATCATTATTTGCAAGTACATATGATGGTGAACAACTTTTTTCTAAAATGGAATATTCTAAAAGTCATTTAAGAACAAGGTTAGCGATGACCACCTGAATGATGTTTTGCTTCTGACATCAATAAACATTTGTCCTGATCTGGAGAAGTTAGCAAACAATAATCAGAAACAAGTGTCACATTAATTAATTTCTCATTTCTAATTGTAGTTTGTTTATAGTAAGGAATTTGCAATTTTTTTCTTGTGTTTGCAGTAAGTAATTGTTTTACTGTTATACCTCAAGTAAAATAAATAACCTTATTTAAATAAAATTGCATTGATTTCCTTATTTTCTTTAAATATCTAGACCAAGACAGCTTTCTGAACAGAGCAGTCTAAGGTCAAGACGATTTATTTGTAGTACGTTTGATATCATGGTCCTTCTTTAAGACACTGATAGCAGTCTGGCCCTCTCTTTCCTAAAAATCCCATTATCAAACTTGTATTTAACTTTATACTTTTACGTTACCTGTTGGAATTATTATATATTCCTGTTTAATTTCAATTGCCTTAGAAATTTTTATTAGGAGTGTTATAGTTCTCCTTTCTCTCAGAAGAGGACTATTCCAAATTCTGTCTTATCTGATTGGATTAAGCATTGTTTGCTGTTGGCCAATAAGCTGATGTACAGCTAAACACACAGCCAATGATTAATACAGGCCAATAAGGAGTGATAATTGCTGAATCTGATTGTTTTCAATAAGGTCAGGGATCTGGCTATAAATAGTCAGCCTTTGGTGAGAATCAAGGGAGAACGTCTGTCTAACCTATGAAGACAATGTGCATTCTTCCAGGTAAGCTCTGCTAACCTGAACAGCAGTAAGTATTCCCATGATAACAATACACTATTTATCCATGCAGCTAGGAAAGTCCACAGAGGGACCAGATACTGCTAAGACTACTGTTGACTCTAAGCAAGCTGTCTTATACAGCCAGAAGTCATACAATCTACCCATGAGGCAAGCTATCTGGTGTAACTGGAAGCGATAGGACCACAAGACACAGAACCCAGAGTTTACGTTAATCTATAATATTCAGTATTGTATATATTCTCTTGTATTATATATACATATTTGTAGATATAATAAAGATTATATTAATTGTAACTCTGGTGTTTGTATTATTTTTTTGTAAGTTGGGTCTGTAATCCAGACCAAACACAACAGGGAGTAACGAATAGATAAAAAAACAATATATATATATATATGGGTTAGGGAACAAATAAATATTACTGATATCTTTGAAAGAATTGATTCTGAAGTTTGGGTTGTAGATATTGCTAGCAAAGATGATATTAGATGGCTAGTAGAAGTTTTAAACTGGATAGAAAGATACAACATTTGATATGTGTAAATGAACTAAGGACGTTTTTTGGTATATATCTAGAAAAGAGATTAGAAATTGAAGAAACTGGATTAATTTGGAGTAAATTGATAATGGTTGAAAACGATGATGATGAAAAAACCTTCTTATATCACAAATTACATTGGAAGTGGTTATAGTATGATTGTGAATATCTTTATTAACTAGAGCAATCATACATTGAAGTCTGTTACATACCTAAACATCCAAACTCTCAATTAAAAGGATATGAAAATATTTTAAATTGATCTACTTTATTAAGCAGATTCAAGACCAGAGTTGTTGTTTCCCAGTAGTTGTGAATAAAGTATTTGAGCTCTTTAATATTATTTACTTATAAAAAAATATATGTTGTATTCAAAACATTAAAATTTTTTTATAGACTACGCTTTCAATTTGCAAAGAATAACATTGGTTCAAATTAACAACTCTACTATCAAAGTTATATTGCCACTTATACAATATGTATAGAATCACTTGTAAACTTTTTCAAAAATTACATTTATAAAAAAATGATTAAAAAATAGTTAAAAAGTAATCCAGAAATTTGTGTTTATGTGAATTTATAAAGGTCAGTAAAAAACTCCCCTAATGAAGCAAATGAACAAACAATCATGGATTGTTATGGATGTATTGGTAAGACTCCAGTTTCATTTAGAGAATTAAATCCAGTTAGTTTTATTGTTGGATAATGAAAAGAAATTTATTTGGGATCTCATAAAAATTCTATTTTCATGTCATAATTCTTTGATTCTATATTCATATATATTGCTTATAGTAACTCCTCTCATATACACTTTAAACCCAATATTCACAAATGTAAAATTTCTAGTTGTGATTCACTTGTGTCACAGATCATGTAAATAACACCTGAATATAAGAGGACAATAGTAGCATCTAAAGTCTTATGCTTTGCTTACTTGTTTTGAAAAGTTTAAATAAAGTTCGTATTTTGCTAAAAACATTTACCAAATAATTTAAATAATGGTAATAATCCAATATATAATTAACAAGCATGGTCCCTTTTCGGATTAGTGGTGTTGGTGCTTGGGATAGTTGTCCAAAGAGATTGTTATTAAAACTGGTCCTGTTAGTTGTTATGGGTTATAATTCAGAATTTGGCTATTATATAAAACCCTCTACTTTAGTTAAATAATGTGTAAATAAAGGATGCTTAAATGCACTCATTCATAATATATGATTACGTATTTCACATTAATTTGTCACTATTAGCATATTACAAATGTTTGACTGAATTATACCACCAATTGTCATAGCAGTACAAATCAATCAGTGATATTATATTACTACAATATCCTTCAATAACCTTTACTATCCAGTCAACTATTAGCATCATTCAATTGTAGGATCAAAATTCTAATACTAACAACAAATAAATATTTACATTAGTAAATTTGAAATATATATTCACATCTCCTACCTTGAAAATATTCATTTAATATATATAATTGCTTTATGCATACATAAAGAGATGACTGTAATGGGAGTCATTTGTGGCAACCATTAAACCTAATGCCATTATATATCTCATTATCAACCATTATCAATCCACTGAAGGATGAAGGGCTCTCCAAGTTCAATCCATCTTCTCCGATCTTTAGCTTCTCCACATCATCCCTGCACACTTTCTTCTTTCATCCATCCATCTCACATGTGGTCTCTTTCTGGGTCTTTTACATTCTCTTCGAATCCAGTTTAAGATTTCAATTGTCCATCTATTATCATCTTTTCTAGCAATATGTCCAGCCCAACTCCACTTTAGTCTTATTTTTTTCAATGAAGTCAATAACACCTGTTTGTTCTCTTGCCCATATATTGTGTTTTCAATTTCTTCTTATTACTCCCAACATGCATCTCTCCATACTTTCTTTGAGTGGTCTGAAGTCTCTGTATTGCTCTTTCATTAAGTGTCCAGGTCTCAGATCCATAAGTAAGAACTGGTAAAGCACATATATTAAAAACCTTCCTTTTCAAACACATAAGCATATTTTCTTTTAGTATCAACTTATTTCTACAAAAACCATTCCAACCAAGTTTAATTCTATGATTAATTTCATCCATTATGTTTCAATCTGTATTAATAATCTGACCACTGTATTTATAACTGTTAACTTCTTCTAACTCATCATAATCAATCTTTATATTCATATTTTAAGAAAATCCATTAAACATTACTTTAGTCTTTTTAACATTTATCTTTAGTCCTACTTTCCTACTTTTATCTGATAACTTCTGCAACATTTCATGCAGCTCTAAAGCATTATTTGCAAAAACAACATCTGCAAAATCATAAATGACTTAAACAATCTGCATTTACTTTCACTTCTTTAGCTTCCCATTTTAATCCACAAAAGATATGGAGTCACCCTGCCTTATGCCTTTCTCAATGTTGACTTTCCCAATATCATTATGTAAACTAATTGTTGATGTTGCATTTTTATAAATATTTTTTTTAAAATATGACAATATCGTGGATCTATACCTTGATAATCCAATGCTTTAATGACTGAAGAAATGTTTATAGAATCAAATGCCTTTTTATAATCTACAAATCCAAAACATAATGGCAACTCATATTCATTTGTTCTTTCTATAACTTCTCTCAATACCTGGATATGATCTACTGTACTAAAACCACTTTTAAATCGAGCTTGTTCTCTTGGTTGATGAAAATCCAATGTTCTCTGTAGACGAGTTGTAATTATCTTGGGTAAAAATTTTGTATAAAACTGATAAAAGGCTGATAGGTCCTTAATTTCTAATATTTTCTTTATCACCTTTTTTAAATATTAATATTAATACTGCATTCTTCCAATCTTCTGGTACATCTTTATCATTTAGACATTTGGTATATAACTTTGCTAGAAAATTTTTTATTTCTTCACCTGCTTCTTTTAATATAATAATTATAATTCCATCATTACCTGGAGTCTTTCCTTTCTTCATACATTAATTCTAGGCAATTCAGAAGATGTAATAGATATAGAAGGTATTTGTTTTTTTTTATTGCTATATAATACTTGATGAAAGTCTTCTACACATTTTATGCTATCATCTCACTTTTTAGTAATAATTCCATCTTTTTTTTCTTATTGCAGATACAAATTTCCTACCAATACCAAAATGTTGTTTTACACTCTTGAGTCTTTTATTTTTTTTACAGCTTTCCTTGCTTGTTCACAGTTATACTTTTTTATATTATTTTCAATTCTTTTCCACACCATTTTACAAAATTCGAGATATTTAATCCTTTTTAATGCATCATTTTTGTATATCTTGATATTTCTTCTTTTCTTCATAAATTCTCTAGTCTCCGTAGAAATTTTATTTGTCAATTGCTGTTTTTTTCTTCCATTTATTTTTGCTACAGTTTTTAAAAGTGTATCAGTCATTTTCATATTAATTTCATTCAAATCTAAATCATGTTCATAATCTACCAATACTTGAAACCGATTTGTAAGTTTTAATTTAAATTCATTACAATGTTTCTGAAGATTAAGAATATCAATTGTAAATATTGTTTTCCTTAATAATTTTTGTCTCTCTAGTTTTGCATTAACACATATCTTACATCTTACTAATTGATGTTCACTTCCTGTGTTTAATTTATTAAGATCATTACAATCTTGAAATATGTATTTTCAGTTAGTCAAAATATAATCCAATTCTACTGTAACTTCATTTGGATGCTTCCATGTCCATTTCCTTTTAACATTTTTTTTTTCAAAAAAAGAATTTATAATATAAAGTTTTTTTTTTCTGCAAACTCCATAAGTTTATGTCATCTCTCATTTCTATTACCATAACCAAAATTACCTACAGCACTTTCATCTTTCATTTGTTTACCAATTCTAGCATTAAAGTATCCCTTAACAATTTTAAAATGCTGCTTACTCTGATCAAAAGCCTTTTGTACATTCTTATAAAAATCTTCTATTACTTTATCACTATGAGAACTTGTTGGGACATAAACTTGAATTATCTGCATTTGGTATCTTCTTTTAATTAGAAAAAACATTAAAAAATTTTTTTACATCTTTATCTGAAAGATTAATTTTGGGAAAAGATCTCTTTTGATAAGTTAAAGCAATATCATAATGTAAGTAAATGAGACAATTGATTTAAAAAATGGGCATGTATTCTATTATAAAGGCACAAATTTTGGAAATACACATGTAGGATTCATTATAAATAAAAAGTGGAAGAACATTGTGGGAATTGATGGTGTATCAGACAGAGTGGCAAGATTAGTTATTATATATCTATAGTATGCTATTATATCAACTGTCTGTGTATTTTTAAAATGTCAATCTTTTTTATTCATAAAACAATAATTTAATATAAAATTTGATTATTATTTTTTTGCGTAAAAAAATTATTTGTATTTTATAATGCATTAAATAATTTTCATTTCTTTTTCCTCTACATTTTCTAGAATCATCTTAATTTTGGATTATTGGATTAAGCAACAAATCTTATTTAATGCCTTGATCATAAACCACATTTTAGAAAATGAATGCATGCTTACCAAACTTAGCTAAAAAGTGGTATGCACAAGCATATATATGATATATTGCCTCAAAGATTCTTTTTTTTTAAATGCAAAAAAAAATATGTCATTTTCAAAATGGCAGTAAATCTAATTGTTTTTTTACATATTTTTTTTTTTGGGGGGGGGGAATTAATGATTATAATTTTTAACAATTTATATTATCTTAATAAATTACTTCAAGTGTATTCTTTCGAAAGTAAAATTTCTTATTATTAGAAAGCAGCTTGTTGTGTATAAATATATCTATGTGTGTGTATGTCTAAAAACTGTCCAAATGCAGTTACTAATGCATATTCATATTTTCAAATTATAATTAATTATGGTTTTTATTTAAAAATATTTAAAAACAAATTACTACTAAATTTAATATTTATTTTGTTAGAGTCAAATGCTGTTCTCAGTTTATTAATGAGCTCCTCGGGTGGCAGGTAGGGGAATGACTTTTTTTATTGTGAATAACAAGTAAATAGTGATTGACAAAAAGTACTTTCTTTGTTTTATAGAATAAAATTTTGTCTCATCAATCTTTTCTATATATTTTTTAATTTTTGATTCATCTATGTTAGTGTAAGGTTTGATTGTCATAAACTGATCATGCCACTGGTCATTTCTTTATAATGATTGTGATAATGAGATTGTATGTTAATGTAATTATGTCTATTCTTTAACTATTCCAATTTCCTTTTTAATGATTTTAGTTCAGTGTCTCCAGAATTAATAAAGCAAAGATGGGAATAAACTCTATAGGTCATCAGCCCTTAGTAGTGATTTTTTGCTCAAGATAGCACATTAACTAATGAGTTAGTTTGGAACTGTATTTAAGATAGGTCTTTTATCTGGAAAATATTTTATCTTTAGGCAGCCTTATTTGGTCATTCTTCTGTCTACTATTGAAGTAGGTAAAGCCTATAAATTGTAGCTTGAAATGGCCTATTTTAGTCTGGATAAGTTATTACACCTAGAGGATTATTCATTAAAATGATAGATGTAATACTAATAACAACAACAGCAACAATAACAATAATAATGATTATGATTATGATATTGATGGTATAAATAATAATAATATCAGTTGTAACATTAGTGCTAGTAAAGAATAAGGTAGTTGTAGTATTAAAGCTGAATACATGATATGTTCGAAATTTGTTTAATATAAATTCTTCAAGACATAACAAAGATCACTAATGGTTAAAGATTTGTCAAGATTTAAGAATTATACAGTTACTCTTAGTGAAACTTAGTCTTCCATAAAAAAAAATAAACTTACTAGGACAAGTGGATGATTCAAGTTTTTTTGGAAGGATACAAGTTTTTTTTTTCCAGAAGGGTAGATCAATCACTCCTGGGACTTTTCCTGATTTAAGACAACCAAGAGAAAGTTTGATTTCATCAATATCCACAGGTTTTATCAGATTGCTATTATATAACACTGTGAATGTGCTGCTTTCGATTCTGCTCTAATAATGCTTATTCCGTTTTTACCCATTTTGGATTTAAAAATCTGGTATATAATATGGTCAACTTGATTAGCAGTGACAGTAGTAATGGCAATGATCCAAAAAATTATCATCCAGTATCATTATTATGCATTTTTATAAGCTTCTTGAACGAATCATTTTAACAAAAATTTTACTGATAGTTGAGAGTTAGCTTTCTATGAAATAGAGTGATTTTAGAGTCAGAAGAAGCTAAAAAAAGACTCTCAAAAAGAAATTAAAAAATTGGTAACATCTTTACTGTTCTAATCTCAGCTTATGATTCTGTTTAAGAAAGTTGTCTTTTTCTAAAAGTTTCTAAAAAAAATTAAATTTGGAAAATTCCATTAATTAACAAATTGCTCTCTAATAGAAAAAATTTAAGCGACATTAAATGGTCATCTTAGTAAATATAAAATTTTACAGTAAATACCGGCATAAGGTTCAGTTCTTTCATTTATTTTACTTAATCCACCATCAGATATTTTTCAGATACAAAATGCAGGAAATTTACTGACATTATATTGCTTTGACTAATCAAAAGAGATCTTTTCACAAAATAAATCTCTCGGTAAAGATATAAAAAAAATTAAAAATGATTTTCAATTTGAATGAAAGCAATGTATTCAAGTTTTGATCTAAAAAACAATAGATCATCTCACCCTGTGTGGTTTAGCCCAATTGGTAGAGCATATGACTTGATATTGGGTGGATCCAGGATTGGTTCTTGCCATCACACGGTTCATGGCTCAAAATCCCAAAACAATAAAGCCATTGGCCTTTTTTTAATCTCAAAATTTGAATATAGCCTTACACAATAGTACTTTGAAACATGATTCTATTCCATATTATTTAGAAAAGACCTTGGATGATAGCTTAACTTAGTTTTCTTAATTAGCTAAGATTAGATCAAAATTAATTTCTAGGAATAATTTCCTTAAAAATCTCACTGGGACTACTTGGGATTATGCTGCAGATACATTAAGCCAGCTTTCTTAGCATTGAAACAGTATGATTTCATCGTCATACGTTTCACCTGTTCTAGAAATCAGTAGCCTTCATTTCTCTAGTTCAAACCCTAAAGGTACACATATATATAACAATATACTTGGGAATTTAACATGTATAAAAACGTATATTTACACGTATATGTGTGTAATTGTATATGCACACACGTTTGCTATAATTGTATATATTTTGTAATAATTTTATTTGCTAAAGAAATGGTATATTCATATCGGAATATTATCATTATATAACGTACACACCTTATAATTTTATAAATATTCATCTTATGATTTTAAATAATTGAATTGGTTTCAAGCTGGAAAAATTATATTAGATAAGAACAGAATTCTCTAAAGTATTTCAAACTGGCTTTAAAGTACCCAATTACTTAACCATGTAGAGCAACTAAAAACAAAGGTAGATGTCTCACGTCTAGGATAAAATGCTAGCAGCTTAAATCTCTTTCAGTAAAAGAAAAGGAGAAGCAATCCAATGTTTAAAAAAAGAACTTTACCAATCTCATGGGACACCGCCGGTACAAATCCAGATTTTAGGATTCTTAATAAAATAAAAGTTGGACAATTAAACCTGCACTGAAATCCAGATTGGAACTAGAATCTGAGAAAAATAAAAGGAACAATGAATAAACCTGAAATCAATCAACCGATTCGTCTGAAGCTGATGCAATTAAGACTTCTTAGATTTTAAAGTCTAAAAATAAAGATTGTGAATGAACTGTAAGAGGGGGGATTAAAAAAGTATAAAAAAGGCAATTGAAAGAAAATTGTCATCCATTTTTGCTTTACTCATGTTTCACATATATCCAGGCAGCAGGCCCAGTTTCTACCATGCAAATAAGCGGCTAGAAAAGCCAAGGCCATCTTCCCGATGGTCAGGAACCGTTTATGGAGCCCGGAGATCCAAACCACAGCCCTACTTAAAGAATAGCCCAACGATGAACCAGCAGATAAATCAGTCCATGCGTGTATTTCATACTTTCAAGCTGCAAGCCTCCAGATAAATAACCGGTAACCACTTCTCAATCAAACTAAATCTAAAAGCTATAGCCATCTATAAATCTTTCCTAAAGCTAGCTATATAATAAGTAATGTGCACAAACTCTTCCATTCAAATTTTATAAATTAATCATACTATGTTTAAAAGGTGTATTCTCTCTTAAAGTAATTAACTGTATTAGATAAACGTATCTCAACCTGTATAATTTAAAATATGTTAAAAGTTAAATGTAAATCTTGCCTGATCACAAATTCTTAAATCTCTTTTTTAAATTCAACGTATAAAAGCTTATTTGTCCTATTATTTTCTCTATTTGCATCTATACTTTTGCATCTATATATATATATATATTTTTGTCAAAATGCATTTATTGATTTATGCTTTGCCTTCGGAGCAGAGACTATTAATTATTATAACTTAAAGAGACGTTTTGTTCTCAAGTAAAGTAATTATGCTGTTTGGCATATCTATAGATTGTCTCTGGTCCGAAACCTACTTTGATATATTATTTGAACGGCTATGCGTAGCTTAATATCACATATGTTGCTTATTAAAAGGTTTGTTTGGTTAAATAAAAGAGAGTGATAATTTAAGGCATATTCAGTAGTTAGCCAAGTTTAAGCCCCAGATATGCTTTAGACCCCCTTAATGTAATTGCATATAATATGTAGTTAGTTAATAAACTAGATCAATTTTAATAAAGTCCTCTTTAGCACAATTTCAGTGTTTATTTAACTAACTGGCGTAGGGTAGTTTGCAGAAGAAACTATAGATTTCGCGCTTTACTAGTTGTTATAATTAAGATTCCAAAAGCGTTGTGAATGAGTTTTTACAAAGCACTGAGGTGCATTCCGTCTTGCTATCATATAATTATTAAGATAAGATTAGGTTTTAAGGGCTATCTTATCATCCTTAGTTCGGGCAGCCTCCTCTTGAATGGGATAATGATTTTAAGGGTCATTCCCATTTCCTCCTTTAAAAACTGGAACACCGGAATCCAGCATCTTATATCGTGGCTGTTCGAGCATCCGAACTAAAAGTTCATGTATAGCAGGCGAGCGGTATCTGAGAACCGAGCAAACGCTGCTGAATCTCATGAGTAAAAGCACATTCAAGCCGCATCTGATGTAATTTGCATAGCGCCATAGCCTCAGAAGTTATGCTACAAAACGCCAGTTCATCTGTTGTATATTAATTGTTCAGCATTGATCTGAACCTAAGATCTAGTTTATCTAAGAATATCTACATAAAGAGCACATTGACTGCTCCTCACGTATTGATAAATTTAAGTACACATTGTATAAATTTGCCACTCTCTTAGAGTTTAACCCTTAACATACTGAGTAGGAATGGCAGACATAATCTAGACATCAGTATAGACGTAAAATAATTATTAATGTATAAACGATATAATAGAATAATGATCGTTAAGTAATTGATTACAGAACGTGTAGTTCGTATTTTCACCATCCCACCTGCGAGTGGAATATTCAGTATATTTAATTGTTATTGTTTGTTTGTCAAATTAAATAATTTTAAAATCTATTAACGTCTGCAGTATTATTCACTTTGTTTATATTAAATCACCATCCATAATGATTTTATATGCATTAGATAATCAGCCATAGGTTGTGTGAGTGTGTTTGGTTAAGCTATAAATATTTAGTTAAATATCCCCGAGTCTCTCGTTTTACCCTTTGCTATTGCCGGCGCGGAAATTGAGAGATTACGAGTGTAACCTCATATATGTCATTCATAAGGTAGTAAGTCAGGGAGTGTTGGTGAAGGAGCTGAGGTGCGGTCAGATTTGGTCTCAAACCCTCATCTAGATCAGCCTTGGTATAATTTACCAAAACTCTGGATTTTGTTGCGTGGATGTTCAAATATGACTGTTACAGCATTGCAATCCTCATTGGAGAATAACTTCTCATACTAAACATTTAAATATTCCATTATTCATGAGAAACCATACTTGTGCATTTAAGCTACTTTTTTGCATTGGCTTCATGGTTTACTCATATATTCATCTATCAAATATCAGAAGAAAAATTGTCTCACAGAAAATTTATTATGAACTCATAAGCGGACTAAACATACCAATAACTCATGTTCTAATTTTACCACCAAAGACTCAACTCAAATCAAAAAATACATTTCAGATATTCAACCAAAAATCTACAATCAAAGAATTATGGCATAAAAATGGAATTTCTTATGAAATTCCAAATACATTTCTTTTTGCAGATCCAAAAGTAAATTTAGATGGTTGTGACCTTCCCTAGACATAACTGGAGTCTCACCAAAAGATTCAGATCAACCCATGATCTTTGAGCTCAACTGCTTTACAAAAGAAATTTATCATTCAATGTAGCTGTGTAAAAGTGGGCAAATATCTTTTAAACCACATTATTAATGACTATCTGATTTATGACTGTAGTCATAGAATTGAAAGATTTAATAATGACAGTGGTGAATCTAACTCCTTTTTGGAATCTCTACAAATTTATTTATGATATCTTGTTTATAATTAAGTCATCTAAATCCTTATGCTAAACATAGAAATAGTTATTGTTTTGTTAGAGCATATGCTCCAACACTAGATTCAGTGAAATCTGAGGAAAAAATGTTTTTATTCTTTATTGGATGGCACTATTACTGCAATATCATTGCAGATATTAATACCAATAGTAGAATTGGGCCAAATTTTTTTAGAAATTATAGTAAATGCATATGATCTGTTGATATTGAATTTTTGCATAATGCATGGACTGATTAATACAAACACTTTATTTAAAATGAAAACCACAATGAAGGAACAAGGATGTATATACATTCAAAGCAATAGTATTTTATCATCATCAGCCATTATCAATTCACTGCAGGATGGTCTTTCCACATTCAATCCATCTTTTCCAATCTATAGCTTCCTTACTCCTCATCACCCCTGCTCACTTTATTTTATTCATCCATCTCATATGTGGTCTCTTTATGGGTCTTTTACAACCGTTTGCAATCTGGTTTAAGATAGTAATTATCCATCTATTATCATTTCTTATAGAAATATGTTCTGCCCAACTCCACTTGTCTTTTTAATTCTTTCAATGATGTCAGTTACACCTGTTTGTTCTCTTACCCATGTATAGCATTTTTGATCTCCTCTTGTTATTCCTATCATGCATCTCTCCGTACTTTTTTGAATGGTATAAAGTCTCTGAATTTCTCTTTTATTGTGTCCAAGTCTCAGATTCATAAATAAGAACTAGTAAAACACATTTATTAATAATATTTCTTTTCAAACACAGGCATAATTCCTTTTAATATTAAATTATTTCTACCAAAAAAATTCCAACAAAGTTTAATACTATGATTAATTTTATCCATTATGTTTCCATCTATAGTGATAATATGACCAATATATTTGTATTCGTTAAATTCTTTTCACTAATCATAATCAATCTTTATTTTCATATTATGAGAAAATTTATTAAACATTACTTTGATCTTTTTAATATTTATCTTTAGTCCTACTTTCATCTGATAACTTCTGCAACATTTCTTGCAGCTCTAAAGCATTATTTGCAAAAACAACTACATCATATACAAAATTCTAAATGACTTGAATAATCTCCATTTATTTTTACTCTTTTAAATTCCCATTTTAATCCACAAAATACTTCCTGCAGCACTGCTGTAAAAAGTTTTGGAGATGTGGAATCACCCTATCTTACACCCTTCTCAATGTTAACATTCCTAGTATTATTATGTAAAATAATTGTTGTTCTTACATTTTTATAAATATTCTTCAAAATATGATCTGGCCTTGATGATCCAATGCTTTAATCATGAAGAAATGATTATAGAATCAAATGCCTTTTCATGATCTACAAATCCAAAGCATAATGGAAACTCATATTCATTTGCTCCTTCTATAATTTCTTTCAGTAATTGGATATAATTTACTGTACTAAAACCACTTTTAAATCCAGCCTATTCTTTTGGTTGGTTGAAATCCAATGTTCTCTGTAGATGAGCTGTAATTATCTTAGTAAAAATTTTGTATAAAACATAAAAGACTGACAGGTTTGTAATTTCTAATATCTTCTTTATTCCCCTTTTTATATATTAATATTAATACTGTATTTTTCCAATCATCTGATACAACTTTATCATTTAGACATTTGGTATATAACTTTGCCAATTTTTTTTCTTTTTCTTCACCTGTTTCTTTTAATATATTGATTGCAATTCCACCATTATCTAGAACTTTTCCCTTCATTATAAATTTAACTGCATGTCTCACTTCTTCATTTAAAATCCTGGGCAATTGAGAAGATTATAATAGATATAGAAGATATTTGTTCTTTATTACTATATAATTCCTGATAGAACTCTTCTACCCATTGCATGATGTCATATTTTTTTAGTAATTGTTCTATCTTTTTTCTTATTGCAGATATAGGTTTCCTCTCAACACCAAAATGTTGTTTTACACTCTTGAGACTTTTAGTCTCTTTCACAGCTTTTTTTGCTATTTTACAATTATACTCTCTTATATCATTATCAACTCTTTTTCATGCCATTTTATAAAATTCAAGATATTCAGTTTTTTTAAATGCATCATTTTTATATATCTTCAAGTTCTTTTTTTTTCTTTATAAATTCTCTAGTCTGAGTAGAAATTTTATTGATCAATTGCTTTTTTCTACTAGCTATCTTTGTTGCAATTTTTAAAAGTATATTAATTATTTTCCTATTAATTGCATTCAAATCTGAATCGTGTTCAAAATCTACTAATATTCAAAAATTTGCAAGTTTGAAATTTATTAGAATGTTTCTGAAGATTAAGAATATCAACTGTAAAAATTATTTTCCTTAATAATTTTTGTCTCTCTAGTTTTTTATTAACATGCATCTTACATCTTACTAATCGATGATCACTTCTTGTGTTGAATTTATTAAGGACAGTACAATCTTGAAATATGTATTTTGTGTTAGTCAAAATATAATCCAATTCTGCCATACCTTCATTTGGATGCGTCCATGTCCATTTACTTTTAACACTTTTTTTAAAAAATGAATTCATAATATAAAGTTTTTCTTTTTCTGCAAATTCCACAAGTCTATGTCCTCTCTCATTTCTATTACCATAACCAAAATTGCCTACAGCACTTTCATTTGTTTACCAATTCTAGCATTAAAGTCTCCCATAACAATTTTAAAATGTTGTTTAATCTAATAAAAAATATTTTGTCATATAAAAATCTTCTATTACTTCATCACTATGAGAACTTATTGGGACATAAATCTGAATTATCTGCATTTGATATCTACTATTAAGTTGAGTAACTAATCTTGCCACTCTGTCTGATACATGTTGTTTTTCCACTTTTTAATTATTGTGAATCCTATTCCATTTGTACTTCCAATATTTGTGACTTTGTAGTAAAATATATGTCTACTTTTTAAATCAATTGTCTCTTCACCTTTTTTTCTAACTTCATGAAGTCCAGTAATATCTCATTAAATATGACAGGTTTTTTTTCCAATTCTTGCAATCTTTCTTCAATTGAAAATGATCTGCAGTTTAAGTACCTAAATGAAAATTCATCATCAAATGATAGCTTGGGACCAAAATTAGGGGATTAGCACTCTTCACTTTTGGACACAAATGGCTGTCTTGGCTGATGATTTTGCAGCCTCCTGGGAATCAGGTCCATGATTAATTTTATTGTCATGATTGTATATATCTATTAGAAAAAAAATTTCATTCACACACACATTCATTCTTCCTTATCAGGCAACTGAGAAGAAAGATCATGTTATTTTTTAATATTATACTTGAAAGTAAAATGCCAATAAACTCACCACACTGGCTAATGTGCATTGGTGAGCAGTCCATCCATGTTCATATATTATATGAATAATAACATAGTAATAACAATTTCAATGACAAAAACATATAGAGGGAATATTGGGAATTTGCGCTGCTTGGTTTCTATGCTTCCAAAAAGAATCAAAGGGTCTCATTTCCTTTAACAGCAAACTGTTTTCTTTTACTTAGCAGGAAGAATATATAAAAAGTTCATATTACATGAATGCTTACAAATGCATATTGTTGGACAGATGATAGAATAATACATTACAAGAGTAAGATGACCGATGCTTTATAAAATAGGTCTTACTTCTACCATATTCATAAATCCTTAGAAGTATCAGTTATATGTAGTAGATTTCAATAACTCTTTCTTTTATAAAATCTCTATTTTGTCTGTTGTATGAATGTTTTCCACAAGGCTGTTTAATTGGTAACATTAACAAATTATTATTTTTTAATTGATTGCTTTAACAAATTATAAAAATGACAATTTTGGCAGCATTGAAAAAAAATACTAGACCTAACTAAACCATAATTTATATTATGAGTATTTTATGCAAAGAGTAATTGTTTTTGTTATGAAGCATATTTTATGCAAAAAAAGTAATTCTGCCATTACTAAACACCACTCAGAAAACATCAATACATGTGTTTTTAATTATAGTACAGGACTGAATAGATATAGTATATAAATTGCAAAGAAAATGTGATTACAGTATATAAATTTATGTTTGAAATGTGATATTTGGTGAAGGGAAAAGTAGATGCTACAGTACCATGTTTATATTTAGTTTTGGTTAGTGTAAAATGGAAGTTGTGTAGTTTGATCTTATGTAGTTTATGCTCCTTTCAGCATTAATAGTCGTCTGTAATGCTGTCAAATTGACATATTAAATACAACAGCTATATTTCAAAATTTTAATTTTAATTTAGAGGTTTAACTTGATTACAAACATTTATTCAAAGCAAGTAATTCTGCAAAGCGAAAAAAAAAATTGTTAAACCAACCAATTAGAAAAAAAGACTATCTTTTCATAGGCTGAGCATATTTTGTTAAATAATAAATTTTCTAATTTGGTCTTTCAATATTATCTTATTTCTAGAGTGTAATTTATTAATGAGTGTGATACAAATAAATCTATTCTTGGATTCACTAAGAAGAGGAATCATAACTAGTTTTCTGACAATTATTTTATTAGTAGTAATTTAATTAAAAGGAAATTGATGTCACATGGATTAATACAGTATGTGAGATGATATGACTACTTCTTTATTATAGTCAGGAATCTCTCAGCCAATATGTCCAGGAGAAACATGTTCACCATCTTATCTTATCTTTCCATTACCCACCCTAAGTTTTTTCCACATTCTTCTTTCTCCTTCTCTGTCCCATTTCCACAATATCATCTTTGTCCACACTATGGCCTTTGTATCTAGATTAACCATATCTTTTTTCAACATCTGCATAAAGACCAATGACAGCAATTTTCTCCATAGATTAGCACCACCCAGTGGAAGCCTTAGTAATCAATGGATGCAAGAAAGCTTGCAGGTAAAACCCATATCTAGTGCCCATTGTTTGCAACTATTTTAGGAGATTGTGTAAGCATAGGAAATAGTGATCATGTGAAGTTTTAGTAGTTTTATAACAATAGATTAAATGTGTGATGCCATATTAATAAATATAAAGATTTGAAGGCAGAAATTTAATGACTGTTGAAAATGCTTAAAATAATTAGTGGATTAAAACTGCAAATGCAATACAGACATTCCCTGATTATACACACTTTTAGATCATTTTTTGATCCACCAAAAGAAGCCTATGAACTTGAAAAATAGCTTTCCAATCCCATTAAATCCTGAAATGGTACTCTTTTATCTATCACTGGCACTTGAACAGGAAAATATCATATTTTGATCAACTTTTGAATAATGATATAAGTGAGATGATGACTTTTAATGATATATTCATTTTATGTACTCATTTAGATTTGTACCAGCTTAGCGAATTCAACACCTTTTGTTATAATAAAAATAAAAAAGACTACTGGTCCCAATAAAATATCTGGAGATGCTTTAAAATATGATTGGGTATTTTATCTTCAAAAATATTAAATATTTTTAGGATTTATGGGCTCATGAAGTTCTGTGTCTGATGTTAAGAATGCTTCTATTGTCATAATTTTTAAAAGTATAGAGAGTAGACAAGATTGCAGTAATTGTCATGGGATATCATTATTATCCACTACAACAAATATAATTTCAAGGATATTGATAAATAAATTGTTTCCAATCATATATTGAAGTGGTCAATCTGATACTCAGATTGAGCTTCACAGCCCACTTGGAATCTCCCACCACCAAACCATATTCAAACTCCATCCTTACGCATATATATATATATATTAACACATTTTTTTTGTTTTAATTATTAAAATAATCACTGCCATAGATATGTATAAATATCTTAATGTACAAACCTACAATAAATAAATATTTGATATTATTTTAATTCATATATATGCATAATGGATTATTTATGAAGTGTTTATAATATTAAAATATTTGATATTAATTTGTATTTTTAAAATTATGTAAAATTTTATTATTTATTTTAGTAATGGTAGTCAAAAAGAGTGATGCAATCCTGCTGAATATTCTCGAATGCAATTAAGTCAATTAACCGGAAATCCATTAGTCTCTATTAAAATGTTATAATTCTATAAAAGTAATTTTAAAATCCATTAGTGAAAATTTTGTCCGCTTCAAATTTGTTTTAAAATCTAAGATTATATTTTAAAACAATCATTTGAGAAATTCTTAGCAGGATTGCATTGTCTTAAACTTACCAGAACAAAGGTATGCATGTGGTCTGCAAATTGCAGATTGCCAAAATAAATAAATTACCTCAAGTCATATAGTTAAAAGCATTCCAGAACAATTTCAAAATCATATAAATAGTGCTGGATTTGAACACACTGGGAGAGCAAATAATTTGAGAAGAGCAATGGCAAGTAAAATCCACACTCATTGTACCTTTGACTCAATGTATTGTGAGTAGGTAAAAACTCCACCTTTCTCACCATTCCAGAATGCCCTCTGTCCTGATACTACCACCCAGGATCCAGATACTCATAAACTATTACTATGAACCTATATACTAAATAATGGAAGTGCTACCTGCATGACCAAATATAATAAAAACAACTAGATCTAGTTTTCGATGGATTTCTTCAAATCAACCAAGAACCGCTATTAATGAACAAGGTAACAAATCCATGTTGCTGCTATAACTTGTAAATTTATGTGTATAATTTCAATTTTAAACTGTATTTTTTTGTCTAACCATTCCATTAAATGTAGGGTAACCCTTATAGCTGATGTTAAGGTCAGCTAATTCATTATCAACTAAAATAATTTGTAAACTCTTACCTTATTGTTAAAAATGTATTCCACTCACTAAAACTCTCTTAATCTTTTTCCTATCATTAAGCCTTTAATAAATATTTTTAATTTCTTATTTCACTTTCGTGTGGCAACAATATTTCATATTTTGATTATTACATTTTATATTTTGTATTTTAAATAATATGCCAATAATTTTCTAAATTTGCAAAAATGTTCACTCTTTGTTTTACCCCCCCTCCTTTTCATGAAGAGATCAGTTTAGTTTCTTTTAATTAAAACAAATTTGTTATTTTAATTAAAGTGGATGCTTGCAGATTTGGGAAAAGCAACTCAATTATATTATAGTGTGATTGCTGAAAAACAGAGTAGAAATCTGTTTTTCTTAGAAATGTTTTCATTTTTATCTAAAATAATAGCGCTAATTCTAAAAGTTGAAATCTGTTTTAGGTAAAATTAAATCAATATTTTATTTTATGAAACCAATAACCACCACCTAACTCTTATATATATAATGATGTATACTATATCATCAAAGCACTTAGAACCGAATTTTCATGTTTGTTTTAACGTTTGTGGGAAGTTTTATATATAAATTAATGTAACAGGGGAAGGAAATTTCTATTTCAATATTTTGTCATTTTATTAATGAATTTAAGCTCTCCTTTATTGTTTATTATTCTAATCATATCATTATGATGGGTATTCCATAATGTATAGGTATTAATTAATTAAGTATTTTAAATATTTTATACATATGTTGTTTCAAGTGTTGCATGCATTCTGGCCTCCTTATTTGTTATATATATATTGTGTGTCATTCCCTGGGTGTATTAAAAAAATTGAACCCTGTCTCATATCTCCAAGTCCAAGAACCAGGCTCTTAACTGCCCTGGGGACTTATTTGGTCACTTGATGTAGTTCTAAATGGGATCGCTCTGGGGGAAAATGGCCCATAAAAACTCACAGCAGACTGTTCTTCATTTGATAAGCCAATTCTTCCAAAGTCTGCAGACATATATTGGTCTTTATTTCTTTCAATGAATTTTTCAGAAGCACCTTTTTCAATCCATGACTGGATCACATAAGTATGCCACCATGCATGCACCACCCTTTTTGTTCTAGTTCCAAAGAAAACCTATGAATATCCATAAGCCATAATGTTATGATTCTATTAAGCAGATTTCTTTATGATATATATTATTTTCATGCATGCATCATTTTGCGATACAATTATATATGTTCTAGATTAGCTTTTCACACATGTTTTCTTACACAGTATAAACTGAGATTATTACACTTATTAATGTAAAGTGTATTTTATAATAGAGTTATTAATTCCAAATACTTGGTCAAGTGCTATATTTTGTTCTTCTTTCTTGGGGTGGACTTCAGATTCTTTTACATACTCATATGGCACTATTAAACCGGTATTTACAGATATTATTGTTTATCGATTATTGGCATATAAATCTGCTGCAATAAAATAATAAATCAATGAATATATTTGTAATTTCTTGAATGAATAAAAGATAAATCTCATTATATAATATAAAGAGACCAGTGACGACTAAAGGAGAAATATTGTCAAATAACTCATTCGTACTTTATTTAAATTTATAAATCTTATATATATCACAACCCTTAGAATCATTGTTTCTTTTATTTAAAATATTATACTTTGATTAATAAATTATGCTTGCTCTGACTAGATGATCTCCCGCTAATCTTATATATCTAAATAATGTTAAAGATCATGATCTTTAAATGTGTCAAACTTATGATATTTTTTGCTAAAAGGTTTCACTATATTATTTCCAAATTAGAGTCTCTTTGTGTCTCCGCTTTGCAATGCAGGCGAAGAGAGATAAATTAGATTGGTATCATTGGGATTGTTGCTCATAATTTGGTAGATCTGGAAAATAGGCAAATAAGGCAGAGTTCATGATTGTTCCTGACTTATGTATTTTGTGCATGATTGGACTCGAGGTACTTTTGCCTAGATGCTGTTATATGAACATACAAAACTGATGGTACAATATGAATTGTTACCAGAGACTCACTTTTATGTTAACCAAACAAAAAGCATTAGAGACAAGATTTTTGTTACCAGGCAAGCAAGAAAAATATTCAGAACAAAAAAGTAATATATATATTCTTTTCTATAGATTTGTTTTTTGTTTTATTGATTTGGTCAAAGCATTTGATTCAATCAATTATTCAAGTTTACGGAATCATTAGAAAGTAGTTAGTTAAATAGTGTAAGGGTTACTTATAATCTTGTCAACCTCATTTATTAAGTAAAAAATAAAAATATAAACTGAAAAATATAAGTGTAAGTTTATAAATAGTAAATAAGCATTTATTTTTATAGTGCTATGTTTTATAAATTGTAATACATTAAATAGATCAGCCTTTTCAAGCTGTTGTGCATGTGCTTTTTACGCGTGTTAATAATAAATGAATACTTTCAAACCCAACACAAGATATAGTATTTATGAAAGAATAAAATGAATTTACTTATTCTTTCCAACCCAAATGCTTATATATGGGCAAATCTTAAGTACTGGAATTGAAAGTATTCATTTATTATTAACACTCATAAAAAGTGCATGCACAATAGCTTGAAAAGGCTGATCTTTAATGTATTACAATTTATAAAACATAGCACTATAAAAATAAATGCTTATTTACATATGTTTAAGTTTCATTTGAGAGTGATGTTTAGTAAAGTCTAGATAATTTCATCAACGTTATTCATTCAGACATCGTAAACAGTAATTTAAAGTGAGTGGTCTATCCTCACACTTTCATTTCCAGTACTTAAGATTTGCCCATATATAAGCATTTGGGTTGGAAAGAATAAGTGGATTCATTTTATTCTTTCATAAATACTGTATCTTGTGTTGGGAATGAAAGTATTCATTTATTATTAACACTCGTAAAAAATGCATGCACAATAGCTTGAAATAGTAAATACATTTTTTTTTCATTAATATATATATAAAACTTAAAGGTTAAACTATAAAACATTAATAATGTAACTCAGTTCAAATAAATAGTTGTTTTAATAAAATTAAAACAATAAAATGATTATTTTAGATAATTCATATATACACCTATAAAATGATTATTTTAAATCATTATTTAAATTGACTAACCTTAATAATCAAGATGTCAAACCCAGAGACAACCTTAGGTCAAGTTGCATCTTAGTAACTAAACATGAAGTAAATAAAATTTAGAATTCAATAATAATATCAACAATAGACAAATATGAAATCATGAAATCAAATTGTATATTTAAATCATGCTACTGGAAGTCGATTCTACTATAAAATCTGGATCAAATAATTTCTAAATTAATCCTATCTTTTGCCAATGAACTAGCCAGTATGTATAGTCATTTTCATGTGTTCGAATTCTGAACGTATTAAAGATGGATTAATATTTTGAACAAATGTTCTTGTTGATATAATATTTATTAAATAAGAACTCCAATATCACTCAATAAAAAGAGTAAATAAATTATTCTTTAGTATTATCAATTATAATTTCAAAAAGAAATTATATATATATTATTTATTAATTAAAGGAACTTGTAATAAAATCGTTCTAAATTGGAATCATAAAGAAAATATATTTTAATCAAAAAGCATTTATATATATATAAATTAAATTATATTAAAAAGATAATAAGTACATAAAATGTGTCATGAGTAAATATCCAATGCTTTTATCTTAACCTAAAAGAACATAATTATTCATTCCTACTTAAATGCCTAATTTATATGCAAACTTCATCTATATAATTAAAAGTGCAATTTCAATTTATATCTTAATAATTTATAGAAAAAGATGTCAACATCATACAAGAGGAAGAATTCAGAACAAGAGAATACATTAATTGACTCACAGAAGATTGATAACCAGGAAATAAAGAACTTTATCCTCAATGAACATTAAGAACTTTATCCTTAGTAGGCATTACTTCACAAAGCATGGAAATGGATAGGACAAAACCATAAACTTTTAATATATATTATTGTTATGTGTATAATCAACTTCGGGCATCTAATTTTATTTCCTTTGCTTCCAAAATCTGTTTATGTTGAAATAGTCCATTTAAGAAGGTTATTAGATGAAGAGAAATGGAAAGATCATTGATTTAATTTTTTTTTAAAATAAAATTTAGGTCATTTTTATAAAGCAACTTGACCGAGGTAAAAAAACTTAATATGGAGGTAAGATTTTATTATTCTTCATATTGATTTTATTCTTAACAGAACATACATTTTTGTCTATTACTAGCATAATTAACTTAGTAATATTTGTTTATTATTCTTTGTGTAAATGGTTAACATTCTTGGGTGAGAGATCTTTTATTTCGTAAATGACTACACCTTGAAGAGGGTTCTTATCAAATTGGAATTCCTATACAAGGATTAGATAATATTACATCTTCATTTATGCATACAATGTTCATATTAAATTTAGCTAGTTAGTATCATTATAATTTTTTTTTGTTGAATTTATAAAATTTTATTAAAGTTTTATTGTTTTATGATGCATATCTACTATGGGGATATGGGAAGATATTATTTATATTAATATTATAAAATAGTAGAAATGTATGTAAAATACTTATAATTATAATTTTTTGTTATATAAAATATATTTAAATTGTTGTCAGTTAATAAATATTGTTAAAGTTTATTTTAAATTCAAGGAGATCTCTGATTTATCTTAATTATTTATTTATTTTCTGAAATAAATAAGACATGAATAGACATATTCATATACAAATATTGTAATGGTCAGAAAACGTGTGACTCGTAAACATAGTGCAGAATTCGACCACCATACAGAACAGCAGCACCATCGAGTAGCGAAGCCACCCGTGGTACTGAGTTCGAACATAGTTTATCGGTTCCACAATACAATCCACGAAACAACGCATCTGATGCGACATTAGTAAATATTTCCTTAGGCACGGTGGTCAGGGAGATGCAAGAGATTCATGATTTTATTCTCGAGTTAGCCAATAATCAAACTAATATTAATTAAACATTCATATTTACATAATCGAGGAAATATTATATAGAATGGGTATCGAATAAATGAAACGTAACTGCAGACATATAGTTTGAAATTATTTATTACTACATTTTAATAAAACATTGACTAATAATATTTTAGGGATTGAAAGCTTCAGTAGCGGAATTTGCGACATGATTATATTTTAAAGAATACATTTATTTATTTAGACATTATTTTATATTGAGGATTTCAGTAGCGGTATTTCCGATACTGAAATGTTTACAAAAGGAATACATTTATTTGAAGGCGTAATCTAGCTACCTAAAATTCTCGAGTGAGTATTTCTAATGCATGCCTGGAGGGATTTATACCTTTGCAATGCAAGAGTCTAAAGTATGGGTTATAAGAGTAATGGCAGACATATATTTATTTAATTAAAATATTTATCTATAACTAAGGGCAAACATTTATTTGAGAGTGAATTACGAAGATAATGCAGAGGCGGAGTGATATGTTTAGAATAATAAAACTAAGTAAAGGAACACGTGGTATGCTTTAGAAAGGCGATATGGAGTGGCAGTATATTGAAACTGCAATGCCGCGAATGGGTTTATAAGAGTATCGGGCTGGTCTCTGCCATCGGCCCGATGAAGTAAGGTGTCACATAAGCATAACCAGGGACAAGCGGTCCGTGTCGCAGTTTTGCCGGCTGGCTGCATGACATTGTCAAGTCCTACGGGAGCACCCATTATGCCCGCTTGTGTAGGACGACTGGGGTTAATTTCAACCCTGAAGAATCCGGAAATTTCACGGCGGAATGGGTCATCGCGTCTCTAAAACGTAACACATGTATAATGTACAAACGATTAGGATGAGATTTAAATAGATTTCTAATTCAGCCCTACATTATCAACATTTACTAAAGAACGTTGGTGACTCTCAAAGAAATGTAATTTTCTGGAATTATTCATTAGATTTAATAAATACAAAATATATATAAACTGGGAGTTATTACAACTAATATGCCAGCCATTTGCGAAGTAGTAGACCCTGCATTACAATAAATGAGGCACTGAATGCGTGTCGATTTATATGAAAGTGAAGTTATTAAGGAAAGTAAATATTAATGAAAATTTGACACGCATTCATTGTTTTAAACGATCATAGATTTAAACTTTGAAAATAGAGACAATTGTGAGCATGCAATAATTAAATAATAAATATAGATAAAATGTAGATTTTAGAAATACGCACCCCAGATAGAGTGAGGTAAGCTAGATTATTAGAGAAATTTACATATTAAATTAATTATTCAATTTAGTTATACAAATGGTAGTTTTTACATTTTATAATTTAGATAAGTAGTATGAAGAAGAGCTATAGCATATTATTAGAGTACTCTAGAGTTTGAATACAGACAGGTACCTGTTTTATAAGAAGTTTTCTGATTCCATTAGTTTAGCAGAAAAAAAGTTCACGAGTGGCAATTCTTTCTTGTATTTAGATATTCATTTAATTTCATGGCAGCAGCAGCTTTCTCATTCATTTCAGGCAGCAGATCTTCATGGTTGAATTTATGACGGGCAATGGAAAGTTCAGCATCCGATAGGCCATCCCGATGGAGAATAATCTAGGTGCTTTACTCGGTCATACCTTGGCAGGAACAAATTATTTTATTATTTTTGGAGACTCTCAGTGATCGAGAGCAAAGCTAAAGTTTTAGTGAATGTCTCCAGCAAGTCTAAGATGGCCTCTTTTCTTATCTTGATCTTTCACATTTTTGTTAAGATATTTTTAGGTTCTACTTAATCTGCCCTGAGGATAATCAATGCATTTAGTTGGTTTTTAATTAAAGAAAGCTGCCGTTCTATTGTTTACATTTTACATTTACTAATTAATTTTGGGGAATTTTTCTTTAATTAATTTATTATCTATCACTGACCGATGCTTTTAAATTTCAAAAACAAAAAGGGAACATAAGATTATTTTAACTTTTAATTAAATATTACATCAGATATTTTTAGAATTATTATTAAACGAAATTTAAACAAAGCAATAAATACGAACTTTATAATGCAAAATAAATGATTAAAATTATACAAAATTATATAACTAAAAGAAATCTAAATTATATTATTTTATCCCTATTTATTGCCTTTAATTTGAGATCGAAATGTGTGCATGTTTATGCTGAATTCTACATATATTTATACATTTTTAATATTGTTACACACACAATTTGATATCAAAAAGTTTAAATTTGGGCGGGATAGACCGGTCAGTGAGAGACGACAGAAAAAGGTGAAACTTAAGTTTCGAATACGAATCTTACTGTTTCAATATCATACTAATTTAATATCTTAATGATTTGGTTGAAATTAATTTTAAAATCAACTGAAATTATATTAAGTACTATTACTAATGTAGGACATTGATTGAAACACCTGAAGAGAGATTAATGTAAAAACTATGCTGAGTTTGAATACTGAGCATAACGGAACCATCTACAAACGTGAAGATTGAATGAATTAATCTAAATTGCATCTGTATTGAATATTTAATTCTAAATTATCTTATTTGAAATGAATTCTATCTTGAATTAAAGGTAAATCATATCATTCATAGCATCCTATATGAAGACTCTAAATCCAATTATAATTAGAAGTGACCTGCACCGTTACAATAGATTCAGCACTATTTTCAATTTTTACAATAGTTGTCTTTGGAATTGCTAGTTTAAAAAACCAGCTATAAAGATATGATATAGGTATGATGATTGGAATTTTTAATTTGAATTTATCAATAGCAAAACAAGAACTTCATCTTGATGGTTGACTATTTTTTACATTTCAAAGGACAATTTATAGAATGTACTTAACATTTTGAATGCAACATACAATTACTTTGATTTAGTAAAAAAAACCTCAAAAGACTAGTTTTTTTTATCAAGTGATGAAAGAAAAGTCCCCAGAAAATTTTAGATGGTATGGTTACCAACTTGAAAAGTAAACCAATTTAAATATGTTTTTAAGTAAAAGGTAGGGTTTTATCATAGGGAATAACTACTACTAATAGTTTAACTATATATATATATATTGTGACAGATATACTGTCTTTCATATATTTATGCAAAAGATCCCCCCCCATTCAATAATGTCTAGCATGATTCAGTCTAATTGGAAACACAATAAAGTTGTGATTCGTTAAAAATGGAAAATAAAATCATATTTTTGATTTTTAGTATTGATGGATTTAAATAAAATGTTATACCGTCTTATTTTATTTTATTTTTTTTATCTGTCTCAATAAAAAAAAAAAGAAAGAAATTAATTATCCAATCATTAAAAAGAAAGAAAAAGGATACTTGAGTTAAACTGAGGCAGTATTCAAATTAGACACGTCGTTGAAGAAAGAAGAAATTTTTTTTCTCTCTATCGTCTTACACAGAGGGCTTTAACAAAACGTGAAAATAAAAATAAAAAGTTTTACTAGAGAAATTATAATGAAACTGGAATAAATTAAGAGCTTCACTCTCTCCATGCTGTGCCATGACTTTCCATTAATAAAATAACCTGCCTTCGTTTGAATAAAATGGACCGTAAAACTGGAAGGTAATTTTTATAAAATACTAAAACATAATAATCAAATATTACAAAGTGAATTTTTCGAACTAATTGCGTAGAATTGTTCAATAAATATTAAGACATCTTTATTATACTTTTATGTTTGACCGAATTATAGATATTTAACTTCTTCTAAACTCATTATAGTGTAATGAAGTTTATGTGTAAGAATATGCTTCTACATTTGGCTAAAATATAAATGCTTCAATTATCAAATGGTAAATACTCTATAAATTATAGATATTTAATTGCTTCTAAACTCATTGTAATGTAATGAAGTTTATGTGTAAGAATATGCTTCTACATTTGGCTAAAATATAAATGCTTCAATTATCAAATGATAAATACTCTATAAATCATAGATATTTAATTGCTTCTAAACTATTGTAGTGTAATGAGTTTATGTATAAGAATATGCTTCTACATTTGGCTAAAATATAAATGCTTCAATTATCAAATGATAAATACTCTATAAATCATAGATATTTAATTGCTTCTAAACTATTGTAGTGTAATGAAGTTTATGTTAAGAATATGCTTCTACATTTGGCTAAAATATAAATGCTTCAATTATCAAGTGATAAATATTCCATAAATCATAGATATTTAACTGCTTCTAAACTTATTATAATGTAATGAAGTTTATGTGTGAGAATACGCTTCTACATTTGGCTAAAATATAAATGCCTCAATTATCAAATGATAAAATACTCTATAAATCATAAATTTTTAATTACTACCATATCTCTTCTCATAAAAAAAAATTAATGAACTATCATTGAATTAGGATATTCATAATTTTCTTCTCTCAAGTGAATTCAAAATAAACTATTAAGTGAATTCGGAATGAATTGTTGTTAAACCAGAATGATCCCAAGCTTTTCCCGTAAAAGAATTAATGAACTATCATTGAATTAGGATATTCATAATTTTCTTCTCTCAAGTGAATTCAAAATAAACTATTAAGTGAATTTGGAATGAATTATTGTTAAACCAGAATGATCCCAAGCTTTTCCCATAAAAGAATTAATGAACTATCATTGAATTAGGATATTCATAATTTTCTTCTCTCAAGTGAATTCAAGATGAACTATTAAATGAATACGGAATGAATTATTGTTAAACCAGAATGATCCCAAGCTTTTCCCATAAAAGAATTAATGAACTATCATTGAATTAGGATATTCATAATTTTCTTCTCTCAAGTGAATTCAAGATGAACTATTAAATGAATTTGGAATGAATTATTGTTAAACCAGAATAATCCCAAGCTCTTCCCGTAAAAGAATTAATGAACTATCATTGAATTAGGATATTCATAATTTTCTTCTCTCAAGTGAATTCAAAATAAACTATTAAGTGAATTTGGAATGAATTATTGTTAAACCAGAATGATCCCAAGCTTTTCCCATAAAAGAATTAATGAATTATCATTGAATTAGGATATTCATAATTTTCTTTTCTCAAGTGAATTCAAAATGAACTATTAAGTGAATTCGGAATGAATTGTTGTTAAACCAGAATGATCCCAAGCTTTTCCCGTAAAAGAATTAATGAACTATCATTGAATTAGGATATTCATAATTTTCTTCTCTCGAGTGAATTCAAAATAAACTATTAAGTGAATTTGGAATGAATTATTGTTAAACCAGAATAATCCCAAGCTCTTCCCATAAAAGAATTAATGAACTATCATTGAATTAGGATATTCATAATTTTCTTCTCTCAAGTGAATTCAAGATGAACTATTAAATGAATTTGGAATGAATTATTGTTAAACCAGAATAATCCCAAGCTCTTCCCATAAAAAAATTAATGAACTATCATTGAATTAGGATATTCATAATTTTCTTCTCTCAAGTGAATTCAAAATAAACTATTAAATGAATTTGGAATGAATTATTGTTAAACCAGAATGATCCCAAGCTTTTCCCATAAAAGAATTAATGAACTATCATTGAATTAGGATATTCATAATTTTCTTCTCTCAAGTGAATTCAAGATGAACTATTAAATGAATTTGGAATGAATTATTGTTAAACCAGAATAATCCCAAGCTCTTCCCGAAAAGAATTAAGAACTATCATTGAATTAGGATATTCATAATTTTCTTCTCTCAAGTGAATTCAAAATAAACTATTAAGTGAATTTGGAATGAATTATTGTTAAACCAGAAGATCCCAAGCTTTTCCCATAAAAGAATTAATGAATTATCATTGAATTAGGATATTCATAATTTTCTTTTCTCAAGTGAATTCAAAATGAACTATAAGTGAATTCGAATGAATTGTTGTTAAACCAGAATGATCCCAAGCTTTTCCCGTAAAAGAATTAATGAACTATCATTGAATTAGGATATTCAAATTCTTCTCTCGAGGAATTCAAAATAAACTATTAAGGAATTTGGAATGAATTATTGTAAACCAGAATGATCCCAAGCTTTTCCCATAAAAGAATTAATGAACTATCATTGAATTAGGATATTCATAATTTCTTCTCTCAAGTGAATTCAAAATAAACTATTAAGTGAATTGAATGAATTGTTGTTAAACCAGAAGATCCCAAGCTTCCCGTAAAAGAATTAATGAACTATCATTGAATTAGGATATTCATAATTTTCTTCTCTCAAGTGAATTCAAAATAAACTATTAAGGAATTTGGAATGAATTATTGTTAAACCAGAATGATCCCAGCTTTTCCCGTAAAAGAATTAATGAACTACATTGAATTAGGATATCATATTTTTCTCTCAAGTGAATTCAAAATGAACTATTAAGTGAATTCGGAATGAATTGTTGTTAAACCAGAATGATCCCAGCTTTTCCCATAAAAGAATTAATGAACTATCATTGAATTAGGATATTCATAATTTTCTTCTCTCAAGGAATTCAAAATAAACTATTAAGTGAATTCGGAATGAATTGTTGTTAAACCAGAATGATCCCAAGCTTTTCCCATAAAAGAATTAATGAACTATCATTGAATTAGAAATCATAATTCTTCTCCAAGTGAATTCAAGATGAACATTAAATGAAACGGAATGAATATTGTTAAACCAGAAGTTTACAAGATATTCTCATAGAGGAATAATGAACTAGTGTTGAAATTGCAAATAATTGTTATCTAATAAATTTTTTGTTACTAAAAATTAAATTGGTTGTCCAGTTATCCACTATTTTGTTTACTACCACATCATCACCAATTATGGCATGATTCATGAGAACTCATGTTCTCTGAGCACCACAAACTTGACCTAGGCCAGTCAGTTGTAGTGAGGGAACCAATGGCCTGTTTGGAAAACCAAACAAAAAGTTTAGAGTTCCCGCTCTATTGACACATCCTCTGATGAGCAAAATTGTTGAGTCAACACTGCACTAGGAAGCATTGAAACTTCCTGCATGCCACAAAATGACGTGACGAAAAAACTGAGGGCCGACAAAAATATATATATAGTTATTATTTTATTTTATTTATTGTATGGGACTGACATTTGAACTACCTATCAATGCAATATAAAAGCATTAGAAAAGTTTCATTTAAGAATTCTCCATAACATTTTAAAAACAACATAGCAAGATTCCAGGATAAATCAATGTTTTCAATCTGCTTGTAGTAATACTATAGATTTCACTATAGTAAACTTTCTTTGGATTTGATATGTAAAATCTATAAACAATATAAGACTATTCAATGATGAACTAGAACATGATTTTATTAAAAAAAATAGATCCTGTTTACATTATAAAGTTTATCTCAAAAACATTCTAATGGTTTGCATGATTTTACTTTTTTTTGTTTAACATATATTTAATATGCACATATTTAAATATTTTATTAATTAGACCAGAACAAATTTTCTTTTAATCAAATAATGATTGTTAGTTTTTACTACAGATACTGTATTTCTGCTTAAAAATTTTATTTTATCCATTCTTAATTCTGAAAACATAAATATTAGAAATTTACAATGGAGTTGCCAAAAATGTTCTTAATAAAGTGTTGTTTGTCTATGAGGAGAAATTAAAGTTTTATTTTCCCCACATTAATTTCCACCAACCAAGAGAACAAGCTGGATTTAAAGAGAAGTCATAGAAAGAACAAATGAATTTGAGTTGCCATTATGCTTTGGATTTGTAGATTTATGAAAAGGCATTTGATTCTATAAACATTTCTTCAGAGATTAAAGCATTGGATCATCAAGGTATAGATTCAGGATATTGTCATATTTTAAAGAATATTTATAAAAATGCAACATTAACAATTAGATTACATAATGATACTGGGAAAATCAACATTGAGAAGGGTGTAAGACAGGGTGACTCCATATCTCCAAAACTTTTTACAGCAGTGCTGCAAGAAATATTTTGTGGATTAAAATGGGAAGCTAAAGGAGTGGAAATAAATGGAAATTATTTAAGTCATTTAGATTTTGCATATGTAGTTGTTTTTGCAAATAATACTTTAGAACTGCAGGAAATGTTGCAGGATTATCAGATGAAAGTAGGACTAAAGATAAGTGTTAAAAAGATTAAAGTAATGTTTAATGGATTTTTCCAAAATATGAAAATAAAGATCGATTATAATGAGTTAGAAGAAGTTAACAGTTACAAATACTTTGATCATATTATTAATACAGTTGGAAACATAATGAATGAAATTAATCATAAAATTAAACTTGGTTGGAGTGCTTTTGGTAGAAATAACTTGATACTAAAAGGAAATATGCCTATGGGTTTGAAAAGGAAGGTTTTTAATATATGTATTTTACCAGTTCCTACTTAGGGATCTGTGACTTGAACACTTAATAGAAGATCAATACAGAGACTTCAGACCACTCAAAGAAATATGAAAAGATGTATGTTGGGAGTAACAAGAAGAAATTGAAAACACAATATATGGGTAAGAGAACAAACAGGTGTTACTGACCTCATTGAAAAAAATTAAGACTGAAGTGGAGTTGGGCTGGACATATATGATAATAGATGAACAATTGAAATCTTAAACTGGATTCCAAGAGATTATAAAAAATCCAGAAAGAGACCACATGTGAGATGGATGGATGAAATAAGAAAATATGCAGGGGTGATATGGAGATGAAAAGCTAAAGATTGGAGAAGATGGTTTGAACTTGGAGAGACCATCCTGCAGTGGATTGATAATGGTTGATGATGATGAATTAGGTCACACAACTACTTTGTAACATGCAACTTTTTTAACATATATTTAATTAGCAAGTTTATTGTTAAATTAATAATTATTAATATTTTTTCTGAATGTATTTTTTACTATAGATATTCTTTTCTGTAAAATTTTTAATAACAGTTTTTTTTATATATATATTTGTTTCTGTAAAATTTTTAATAAGTTATGTTTTTTTTGTAATAAGGGTGAAAATTTTACTTACTTGTGAACAATTTACATCTAGAATTTTTAGCAAACTATATCATTTTGTATTACTTCTGCTTCATCTTATCATTTTGTAAATATATATATATATATTTCACATTGTAATTGAGTATGGCCACACTTGTTTTTCAGTGACTTCTGTATATATGAATATATTTTTTTAGAAAAGAAATAGTAAAATATTTTAATTTTTACAAAAGCAGCAGCTGAAAATATAATTAGTAAGTACATTTATGATCAATTTCATCACAATTTTATATATATAGGGTATATGAGCACAGACTTTCACACGACTCACCACTCTATCTCATATCACTGATACACTTGAACACACATATGTTGAAAAGATAAATAATCACCAATATCCGTAATTCATGCTAAACCAGCAATCATCAGTTGGTCCAGATTATCATCTCTACACATATATGCAATTAGTGCTCAGATATATATTAAGATAGCCAATCTTCATACTTTAATGGACAGGCTTCAATCCACTCCACACTCAATTCTTCAACAATTTTTTACTATTTTATGTAGATTAATTTAAAACTAACAAAATTCCTATAATGAAACTTATATTTGAAAATTCACAATTTGTGAATAAATTTAAAATTACAAATGTTTAAACTCTTTATTTTTATTTTATAATAATTTATGCATTTTCTCAGTTTTATTGTTTTTACTATAGTTATCATTATAAAACATAACTGAAACACACAGACTTATTATATACCTGTGTTTATATATGTAATATATAGGGTATATGAGCACAGACTTTCACACGACCCACCACTCTCCACACTATATGAAGCCTGTCCATTAAAGTATAAGGTTTGGCTATCTTAATATATATCTGAGCACTTATAGCATATATGTGTGGAGATGGTAATCTGGACCAACTGATGATTGCTGGTTTAGCATGAAATACTTATATTGGTGACTATTTATCTTTTCAACATATATGTGTTCAAGTGTATCAGTGTTAAGAGATAGTGTGGAGAGTGGTGGGTTGTGTGAAAGTCTGTGCTCATATACCCTATATATTACATATTATAAAACATGTAATATTTTATCATAAATTTATGTAAATTAAAATGTAAAAATTGCATATTCAACCACATGCATAAAAAATATGATTAATGAGACAAAGGACACAAAATTGCTTAATTATAAGTAAAAAATATTAGTGAATTCTATGTCGGAATAGCGACCTTATATTCAATCCAGGTATTTAGAATCTTAGTATTATATGCTTTTTTTTCTTCAAGCCATTTCTCAATTTTTTTCGCACCGACACTAATTTGTTATTGCTGTTATTATAAGTACAAAATTGTCATCAAGTACATTAGCAGATGTAGTGAAAGATTTTAGTAGCAGATGCAATCAAAAAATACTTTACTTCCCACATTTAAGTCCTAACTTGAAAACATGATTAAATACAATTGATGTAATTTCCTGCTCTCTTCTCATTATTTAAAACAGCTGTTGCTCATCGTATTTCTGTCTTTTAAAATCCCAAGCATCTTATAACCCTTTTTCGCATTTCTATTAATATTTTTCATTATATTATTAATAAATTATTATCAAGCAGTCTTGTGATATTTACATGTCTAATAGCAAACGTTGAACAATCCTTCGATTTCCATAATTCTTAAGAAGATAGTGACCTCTATCAACAAGACATTCAATTAATAAAAAATAATAATTTAAAGAAGTTAATATATATCGAAATCAATAAAAAGCAATAAATACTTATTTAAGTTTTTAAGATACTATTTTTTGGTATCATATGATTTAAATAAACATATTTATAATAGTTTAATAATTAATTTTGCACGATTATTTTTTCCTTTATTCATTTCGTCAACTTTTTTGCTTTTGTATCAAAGCTATTGTAATATTTTTTTTCAATAAATTTTTCTAGTTAAAGTTTTTTAGTAATCCTTGAAAGTCACATTAAAATATTTATTTATTATATAGATAGCTTATTTACTTTTTAGGATAAATATGTGATGCAATGTATATAACAAATAAGATAATCAAATGGTGAACTTATTATTCCATTTTGAATTGAAAAATGCATTCATTTAAAGAGTTGTTTTGAAATATTTTGTTAATTAAATGTTTAAATTAATCATATTGTAAAGTTCAGTTATATTCGTTAGTTAGGTGAATATACATTGCATATAGTATACAGGGTACAAATACAAAACACCTTGAAGAATCACGACCTCTATTGTTCATTTTAGAAATTAAAAATACATTGAACAATGCATTTTATACATGCAGTATTCTTAATATTTTAGCAGTTTAATAATATATATAAATAAAAGAAATAATTGATGTTCTATAAATAACTGCCATAGATATCTTAAGTTATTAGTATAAAGCGTAGAAACATTTTTTTAAAGACAGAAATTATTTGCAGACGATATATTAATCAATAGAGAAAGATTTACTAATGACTTTATTAAATTCTTTAATTCTATCATTAAATGCATGGGTTCGAAAGGTTATTACATAATTAGATGATGATTTTCATTTATCCACAACTACTTAAAGCAAAAGCAGTTAAATTTCATATCAGTTACTTAGAAAATTGAGAATATTTAAGCTTCCAAATAGAAAATTGTGAATCCCATTTCCAATGGATTAACCAAACTTATTGCTTTTTTCAAACTAGAAATAAATTTAGGAATATTTAGCTCTTGAATTCACTACACTATTAGTATATAAGCTGTATAGGATAAAAACTTTAATTTTTCCTTGACCCACATTCAAACCCAACTTTGAGCTTGGCAAACAAAACTATCATTACACTCTCTAAATTTATTAATACATTAGCATTAGAAAATTGAATATAATTAGGGCTTTGTTGTTTGAGGTGTGAAAATATTTTGGATTCATAAAAAGTTCATTTTGTACATTATTTTCTTCAGTTCATTGAATGTTTTGTTGGTTGGGTATCTAGAGAGGAGTAACTGATTTAAGGTGTGTCTTAGATGATGAGACTATGTCTTATGATTTTCTTTGAAATAACTAAGCAATTACTATCTGGTGAAATAATATGTGAAAATATGGGAAGCTACTGTAAGATAATGGACTTGATTTTGTGTTTAATATTTTTCATGATTATATTTAAATAATGTACCCACAAATTTAGTTTGAGCACTTATTTTAAACAGGCCTCTGGGATTTATCAGTAGAATATGTTAGGGATATTGAAACTGACTTTAAGGCAATTAAACTCCATATGATTATAAACTGATTTTGAAGAAGAGTTTTGTTTTAGATTTAAACTTCAGTAATTAAAAAACAACCTACATTACAATCTAACACTACTTACAGTAGTTTGATATAACTTTGTGCTTCATACTACTATTGCTCAATATTATATTCAGCTAACAATATTTATCATTCTTATGTTTTTTAAGAACATTTTCAAATTTCCATATCAATATGAACATATTTTTTTACTTTGAGAATTTTTTTTTTTTTTAGTTATGAGAAGTCAAAGCAATGACACCAGCATTTATTAATTTTCTACATCACATAATCACCATTTCATGTGCCTACATATATTGTTAATAAGAGTACCAAACTCTCCATACAGTAGTGCCACCAAGTGCAAGCTTTCATAATCAATGGATGCAAAAAGGTTTGTGCATAAAATCCCTATCTAATGCCTACTTATCCAACATCCCCAGACTAGTTTCTAGCTTATGGCTTTCTACTCTCTGTTTTTAAATGTCCATTGATGGTTGTGTATTAAAGAAAGTACACGCATGCATACACATTCTATAAAATTTTGAATGTTTTACTATGTTCATTTATAATCACTTGGATTTTTATATTAAGTAAATTGGTGGTTTTCCTGCATTCAAAATTTTGGAGATGTTTAGAAACAAAATATTTTCTTTTAACAGAATCATAAGCTGAAGTTAAATCAATAAATTCAACAGTTTTTAGTTTATTATCAAAGCCACTTCAGTATGAGTTGCTAAAAAAGAAACTTATTCACAGCATATTTCTTCTGGTTTAAATTCATCATGCTCTAAAACAGTAGCTCTCAACCTTCCTAACATCATGACCCTTTAATACAGTTCCTTATGTTGTGGTGACCTGCAACCTTTAATTTTGCTACTGTTATGAATCAAAAATGTATTTTCCAGATGGTTTTAGGTGACCCCTATAGAAGGGTTGTTCGACCCTCAAAGGGGTCATGACCCACAGGTTGAGAGCCACTGCTCTAAAAGTAAGCAAATAAAGTCACTCCTCTAATACTTGCATAATTCTGGACTGTAGACACATATTCAGTCACATTTTGAGGGATCGTTGTTTGATTTACTATGTGATATGACCGCTAAAATTTTGCTTTCATGTCAAAGTTTTAGAATTACAGTTTTTATGAATAATATTAGTGAATAGCTTTACCCATAATGCTTTTAACTCTGAAAACTCAATTTCTATATTAACTACCAGTTTATTAGAATGAAATTAAACAAATCATATGATAGAGAAACTTGTAGATTTGCTTCATTAATTTCAAAAATGTTTCACTTCAGTTTAAAGTAGTTGTTATGGATTCAACTTATGCTTATTTGCTTACTTTTGTCAATCTTGACTTCAGAACTATGAATTATACATTTGACAACAATAGTGGAAATGTTGTTAGAATAATTTTTTATGCCCTCTCAGCCTTTGCAGAAGTGACAGGCTTTTGAACTAAAATTTGGTACAATTTTGTTTCTCAATGGTCACTTTTCACTTTAGTTTCTAATCGAAAGATTTTATCAGTTTGTGAACAATTTCCAAATATTGCAAAGAAAAATATTAATGACAAAAATACTGCTAATTTTATTTCAAACTGTTATGAGTTATTTTTTATATTTTTTAAAGATTTTTGACTTTATTAATATATTGTATATAAAAAGTTAAAGGATTCTATTAATGTTGTCTTCAGAATAGATAGTATATGGATTCCAATTTTTTTTATTTATTAAATTCCATCTCAATATTGGGTGAATTTCAATTATGGAAATGTGAAATCGAAGAGTGATAATATTTTGTTGATGTTATTCCTATGAGAAATGACCTAATATTAGTAAATAAACAGACAATGTTGAATGATTAATTAATGAGTTATTTCTATAAATGGGAGATATGATGGCAAAAATTTTAGAAAGATGCACATTGTAAAAAAATGATGAGTCTTCTGGATTTCAGTTATGTAACATTATACTTACATAATTCATCTGTAGAGAATTTTCATTTTTAGGTCTTTTGAGTTAGTGCTTGTATTTAAATGATTCTCTCTTGAAGAAGAGCATTTTTAGTATGTGTGTACATAATTATACATTTAGAAAGAATTTTTTAGTGTATTTGTTTTAAAAATGTATTTTCAAATTGATTTATGTTTTATAACTTTCAAAATAAATAGAATGCAAAAAAATACATATTTTAAAGCAATGTCAAGTATGTATGATGGTCAGAAAAAAAAGTATACTTTGGTAGGGTGTATGGTATGTGATAAGGTTTTCAATTTTAAATGCTTAAACACAACAAGAAGGGGTGTAAAAGATGTGTGATTGTTTTGATCATGTATAAATGTGATAAAAGAGGTGAAAAGAATAGTTCCTATGTGTAGATAATTTAAAGAAAATGTCAGTAGAAATGGAGGAACATGTAGATAAGGATGATAGAATAAAGTATATATTTAGTGGAGTGACAAGATATATGGATGACAAAATAAGTAGTGCAATGGGAATAGATAGGTAAAGATTAAGTAAGATAGAGAAAGAGGTAAAGGATCTAGAAGTAAAATTAAAAGCATTAGACATGAAGTTTAAGTAGATCAAAAAATTAATGAATAGTAACAGTAAAGAAGCAGTAGATTCAGAAGTCCAGAAGTTAGAAGATAATGCTACAGATAAAGTAGGGGAAGTAAACCATGAGACAGTAGATGTGGAGATGTAATTGTAAGGGAAAGTGGAAATATTTATGTAAGAATATGTTTGCTTGGAACAAGAATTAAGAATATTACATATGAGTAAAGAAACAGGGGAGTAGAAATGTTTATATTATGATAAAGACAAATAATTTGTTAGATCCATTGGAGGGAATAATGGGTGAGTAACAAGGAATTGATTAGCAGTTTAAATAAGGTTAAAGGAAGAGCAGAATTAGTTGGATCATGATCAATATTTGACAGCAGGTATATGTTAGATAGGACATGTTCTATAAATGAGAGATTGAAAAAACTGTGGGAGAGAAATGATGTTATGTTTGTGGATGTGTGGGATTTTTCTATTAGTAAAACGGAGGTATATAGTAAAAATGGATTGCACTTAGAAAAACAAGGAAGTTAAGCATTAGGGGGTTTGATTTATGAAAAATAGTATGGTCCAGAAAACTTATAAAAGGAGATAGGGCTTTAAATTACAATATTATAAAAAAAAAGATTAAAAATGGAAGTAACTGATTCAGATATAAATGTAGATGTGAAGAGGAAATGGATCTGTGAAACAAATGATAAACAAGTTAATTACAAATGTAATAGAGAAGAAAGAGTCAAAAGAATTTATAAAAGATTAATAATAAAAGAGGAAATTTTTAAATTGGTTATTTGAATAAGCAAGATAATAGGAGACCAGAAAAATGGTTGGAATTAAACAAAGTAATTAAAACAATAGGTTTGGGTTATTAGCTGTGCTAGAAACACAGAAAAGAAGAACATACATTGGAAGATTTGCTAAAGCAGTGTATAAATAGAAAATAAAATAAAAAAGAGGTGGTGGTGTAGAAGTTATGCCAAAAAAATATTTAAATTCTATAAAGTGTCAAGAACTTTTGTGGTTTGAGATAAGGTTAGGTAGACAAGAATGAAGGGTGACTATAATGTATATGACCTCTGGATATAGTCAAACTATAATGGAGTGGAACAGTAATATTATTGTACCGGTCAAAACATGTTTATCCATCTAACATGAGCTGGAACTCACAAAATGTACTTCAAACCCAGTCAAGCCCATGATTTAGGTCAGGGACCAGCCTGAATTCGAACCCACTCTCTAAGCCCCAGATCAAGCACCTAATGTATAACATAACAATGAGGTCACATGAGAATTAATTCTTAATCCAGCCCACTAGCAAAGCGTAAAGACAATGAGACATCTATTAACTATGACTAAACTAAAATATATATAAGCATGGCTGTACTTTTGGAATTGGAGAAAAAGGAATTCAAACTACTCAAACAAGTTAGACAATAAAATATAGTTTAATATAATGACAAATTATTATACATTATGACTTAGTTAAAGGCATACATTAGTATGTGTGTGAATGAGCAAGCGATAGATGACTACATAGTGTCATTCACACTATTATTTCTCATATGCTCTTTATTAGCTAAATGATATATTATAAATAAGCACACATCTTTGGTAGGTCCAATATTAAGATGCCAATCGATCATTAGAAGAATTTACATAAAATTGCTATTAACGCTTTGATTTATGGTTCTGAAACATGGTGACTAACATTATTTCGGGGAGCGTTCTGAGATTCATTACAGATATAATACAAACTATGTTCACACCATTACGGTCATGAAAATAAATAAAATACATTTGAAAACATGTTTGATTATGTGATTACAATACTTAATGAAAATTCTTTTAATTAGCCCTGGTAAGAATGCTTTATTTTCCCCAAGGCATATAGATAGTCTTAAATACAGAAATAAGTTACGGTGGTGGGATTGTATAAGACTGAAATAAATTTAATTAATAAAAATAGAAGTAGTTGGCATTTATATATATTTTAAGCAGAGCACAATTTTAATATTAGAGCATTAAAACTGGGTCATGAAGCAAAAGAAATAATAATATGAAGAAGTTTGCGGTGCTGATATAATGGCCAAGAAATAACAGGAAAAGTCATGCTCTGGATGAAAGATGAAGTGGATAGGCATAGTGTCTGCCAGACTTAGGGATCACCACCAGAGGCCTTTTTATATGACATAAATAGTCCTGGGTAGATCACTATCCTCAGGACAAGGCTTGAGAAGAAAATCTATGGGTTTGAACTTGTCACAACCCACAGATTAGAAGACCAGAATATATATATATATATATATATATATATGAAGATAGGCGAATGTCAGTAATGCAGTATGAATGAATGTCACTAACAACATGAAATATGATTTACTGCTTTAAAATAAATGGCCCTCATTTGAATGTCATAATTTATATAAATAATATGCTATGCTGCTATAACATATATATATAGAGAGAGAGGATTTCATTTAATAAAATATACACGAAGGTTTTTATTTAGTAAAAGAAACATTAAGATTTACTCCCATCCCTTTTCTGCTATTTAAAATAAATCAATCCCACCTTCTTTGATTTTATAATAACTGAAATATTTAAATACTGTATTTGATATTTTAAGAGTATGGAACAATAAAAGAAGACTGGCAGTTATAGAAAATAACTATTGGGTCACTCTTTCAGAATTTAAAAAAAAAAAACATTTTAAAAGATTTCAAAGCGTTAATTAGCTTGAGTTCTGGATTCACCCCGGGTAGAAAATCCAGAGTTAAACAAATATATATATATATATATTATATTAAAGCATAAACAAAATGTTGATGTAAAAACAATCTGGTGAGTGTATTAACTAATAACACATTATATTTTAAAGGGACATTAATAATCTTGATTCATGAAGGTTTACTTAAAAGAAAGAAAAGATTTTACAAAATTCAACTCATCAGATTGTTAGAGATTGGCATAATAATAATAAAAGCATATATATAAAATCAAGTAATAAATAACTATAAATAATTGACTGCACCAAAGTTAAGGAAAGTTAGAGCATATGAGATAGGATTAAATTTATAGAAATTATTTAAGAGCAAATACATATTAGAAAAGATACAAAATTAAATTATACATTAGGAGAAATTGATAGTAGAGTTTGAGACTAGTTATGCAAGCCAGATTTAGTTTCAATGGTGGCAGCTTGAAATAATTTACCTTGCACCATTTAGAGAATCCATATTAATGTCCAGCTCATGCATGACAATTTTTATGTGACACCAAGCTTCTATTTAGCATTCCAAAATTCTCCATCAGGCCTTTACTTCATTCTAGGGAGCATAATATAATGGCAGTGGCAGATGATGACCCAACAGGGCTGAGAAAGGTGGTGGACTTACTACTACATCATTATTTTTTTAACTTTCACATCAGTGTAGGTTATTTTCACTGCAGTTCTTTCAATAGTAGCTAATCTCTTGATTAAAAATTCAGCCATTTTATACTTATGCCCAGGTATTTTAAGAATGCTTTTAATTACATAGTTTTAGCTTAAAATCTAATCTCTGATCTGAAATCTTAAGTTTCCTTTGTTCCTTGTTTTTGAAAGATGCAACTGTAAGATAATGTCCAAAATAAATTCAAATCTATTTCCAGATTAGAAATAGATTTGACAAAATGTTTATAACAAAAGACAATCTTTAATCTTAATCCCATTTTAAGTAGAAACTTTAATTAAAAATATCTTCCCCCAGATTAAAACAATAGTGTTTCCAACCCTTTAATTATTTTTAGACAATTTACAAGTGCATCTTCCATTTTGGATTTAAAAAGAAAAGTATAGTTTAATAGGAAAAAAAGTACTTTGAAAGAAAAAGTGTAAAGAATGACATATAATAAAATATTTGAAAATCAATATTTTTAGTAAGTTTTTGCTCCTATATATATATATATATTTTTGAGCCACACCTATAATACTTTAATAAAAAAAAAAGAACTAATAATTAATAAAAAAGAATTAATAATAATTTTAAAAAATGTGATTGAAAATTAAAATTTATAAATTTTTTAGGTGCGCATCTCAGATATATACATAAAATATATATACATGACAAAAGGAGCGGGATGGGATATAGGGTTTAAACGCATGTTAGTAGGTGGAAACATGAAGCTCAATCTTAAGCTAAAATTGACTGCTTCAGTATGAATGCCTAGTTAAGGATATACAGAGTTTCATTGGGGGGGGGGGTAATGATTATAAGATATATGAATAGGAATTTTGAATAAATTGATTTTTTGAAAAATTTTTTTCAGAGAGTAAATTGAGCATTGATAATTTATCAAATATAGTCTAGAAATAATATATTTCACACAATAGATTATGTATTAGTAGAGAAAGAGAGAATAAATAAAGTACGAAAAACTAAAGTGTTTGATAATGAAGAGAGAGTATCATAATTTAATTATAATAGAATTGGTTAGTAATATTATGGAAAATAATAATAAAAGTAGAAAGAATAGTGAAAGATGTGGATGGAGAATAAATGATAAGAATGAGTTAGAGGAATGTAAAATAAAAGTAGAAGTAATCATGGAAGAATTGGTTGCAGATGAATACAACAATTGGTGTGGTCAACTAGAAAAAGTGGCAAATAAAGTTTTACTTAAGAATATTCAATAGAATGACAGCCTGTTAAGCTAATTGCGCAGATGCTGTGAGAATGTTATTAATAAATGAATACCTCTGAACAACCACATGATATAGTATTTGTATAAGAGTAAAAAGGAATCTCTTACCCTTACGACTCAAATGTTTATAAATGAGCAAATCTGAAGTAGTTGTAACGAAGGCGTGACTACATAATAGTCACTTTAAATTACTATATATAATGTCTGTATGAATGACGCCAATGAAATTTTCTAGAATTTACTAAATGCCACTCTAAACGAAACTAAATCATATACATGAATAAACATTTATTTTATAACGTCTTGCGTGTGATTATAATTACAATAGAATGACAGCCTGTTAAGCTAATTGTGCAGACGCTGTGAGAATGTTATTAATAAATGAATACCTTCGAACAACCACATGATATAGTATTTGTATAAGAGTAAAAAGGAATCTCTTACCCTTACGACTCAAATGTTTATAAATGAGCAAATCTGAAGTAGTTGTAACGAAGGCGTGACTACATAATAGTCACTTTAAATTACTATATATAATGTCTGTATGAATGATGCCAATGAAATTTTCTAGAATTTACTAAACGCCACTCTAAACGAAACTAAATCATATACATGAATAAACATTTATTTTATAACGTCTTGCGTGCGATTATAATTACAATAGAATGACAGCCTGTTAAGCTAATTGTGCAGACGCTGTGAGAATGTTATTAATAAATGAATTACTCTTATACAAATACTATATCATGTGGTTGTTCGGAGGTATTCATTTATTAATAACATTCTCACAGCGTCTGCGCAATTAGCTTAACAGGCTGTCATTCTATTGTAATTATAATCGCACGCAAGATGTTATAAAATAAATGTTTATTCATGTATATGATTTAGTTTCGTTTAGAGTGGCGTTTAGTAAATTCTAGAAAATTTCATTGGCGTCATTCATACAGACATTATATATAGTAATTTAAAGTGACTATTATGTAGTCACGCCTTCGTTACAACTACTTCAGATTTGCTCATTTATAAACATTTGAGTCGTAAGGGTAAGAGATTCCTTTTTACTCTTATACAAATACTATATCATGTGGTTGTTCGAAGGTATTCATTTATTAATAACATTCTCACAGCGTCTGCGCAATTAGCTTAACAGGCTGTCATTCTATTGTAATTATAATCGCACGCAAGATGTTATAAAATAAATGTTTATTCATGTATATGATTTAGTTTCATTTAGAGTGGCGTTTAGTAAATTCTAGAAAATTTCATTGGCGTCATTCATACAGACATTATATATAGTAATTTAAAGTGACTATTATGTAGTCACGCCTTCGTTACAACTACTTCAGATTTGCTCATTTATAAACATTTGAGTTGTAAGGGTAAGAGATTCCTTTTTACTCTTATACAAATACTATATCATGTGGTTGTTCGGAGGTATTCATTTATTAATAACATTCTCACAGCGTCTGCGCAATTAGCTTAACAGGCTGTCATTCTATTGTAATTATAATCGCACGCAAGACGTTATAAAATAAATGTTTATTCATGTATATGATTTAGTTTCGTTTAGAGTGGCATTTAGTAAATTCTAGAAAATTTCATTGGCGTCATTCATACAGACATTATATATAGTAATTTAAAGTGACTATTATGTAGTCACGCCTTCGTTACAACTACTTCAGATTTGCTCATTTATAAACATTTGAGTCGTAAGGGTAAGAGATTCCTTTTTACTCTTATACAAATACTATATCATGTGGTTGTTCAGAGGTATTCATTTATTAATAACATTCTCACAGCATCTGCGCAATTAGCTTAACAGGCTGTCATTCTATTGTAATTATAATCGCACGCAAGACGTTATAAAATAAATGTTTATTTAAGAATATTCAGAAAAATAAAAGTAATGAAAAAGTGAGAATTAGTAAAAGTGTGTAAAAGAGAGGGGGGAAGTATGCAGAGAATATAAATATGATATTAAATACAAAGAAAGTAAAAAAGATGTTAATATTAAATGAGAAAACTATTTGAAAAAAGAAGATAGCTAAAATAGATAATTATATAGAAAAAGTGAAATTAAATAGTAAATTATTGAAGGATATTAATAAAGGTAGTAGAGGTGGGAGTAAAAAATTTTGGAAATAAATTAAAAGAAGTAATATAGAGAAGAGAGAAGAAATGATGAGGAAAAAGAGTGTTTTTCTAGAGAAGAATTAGAGGCAATCTTAAATAAATATGTAATGAATATAGAAAAGATGTTAGCTGTGAAGGAAGGATGATAACACACATAAAAAATGCATAATAATGAAAATATTAGTTTTATAAAAAATTAATTGAAATGAGGCAGAGAGGAAGTTGAAAAGTTGAAAGGCAAGAGGTTTAGATGAATGGTCAGCAAAGATGGTGTTGAATTTGAAAAATAAGGCAAAATTAAATCTATTATAATGTTTTTATAAGATTGCACATAAGACAGAATTTTTAGATAGCTGGAATAATACAAGAGTAAGATCATTATTTAAAAGATAATGACCATAGAAAGATAAACAATTATAGATTGATATTTGTAACATCAGAGTTAAAGTTTCAGCATATATAGTGACTGGAAGGGTGGCAAACTGGATGGAAGAATATAATATAGTGGGAGAAATGCAAGGACATTTAAGAATGAATAAATATATAGGAGATAGTATATTTGTAGTCATACTACTTATAGATATGAATAGAAATATAGATAGCAATTATATATGGTCATTATAAATATAGAGAAGGCATATGATAGAGTAAATAGAAATACATTGTAGGTAAGTTTAATAAATTTGGGATTGGATGAAGCTTTAATGTATCTTATTAAGAGATTGTATAAAAATAATTACTACATGTATCAATAAGGAAATATAGAATCAGTTAAAATTAAGTAGGGTGGGACTAAGGCAAGGATGCCCTATGTCACCTATTTTGTTTTTGTTGTATTTGAGAGAAATGGAGAGGACAAGAGGTAGAGATACCATTAACAGATGTCAAAGAGTGTATATATTATTAGGTGTTTTATTTGCTGATAATATCTTCTTGTGCACAGACAGTAGGGAAGATATGAAAGTTATGCTGAAGATGTGAACAAGGGTAAATAAAGAGATGGAGATTAAATTCACTGAAGAAAAATCAAAAGTAATGATGATAAATTCTGGGACAAGAGAAGAGAAAGAATTTATATTGAAGGATAGAAAATTAAATGTGCGTAGTTGGTATAACTACTTGGGAAACATCTTAAGTAATCAGAAAAATTGCTTGGACAAATGGGGAAAAAAATTGATAAATGAAGCAGAGAAAAGAAAGAGACTGATAAAAAAATTAACAGTGATTTCATAAAATAAATATGATGTAACAAGAATTGTAAGGAAGGGAGTGGCAGTAGCAGGGATAACTTATGGTAATGAAGTGTAATGTGTTAGTAAAGGGGTGTTGGATTATTTTAAAAAAGTACAAAGAAAAGTAGGTAGACATGCATTAGATACAGATATGTGAATGGCAAAGGAGGCAATTCAAGTAGAAATGAAATGGTCAAATTTTTATATAAAAGATGCAAAAAGCAAAATGAAAATGTTCAGTAGATTGCAATTTATGGATATTAAGAGAATAGCCAAAATAGTATTCAATTGGGTTGCAAGTAAATGACAGGCAACAAGATGGATGAAAAAGCTAGTATGCTATGTAGATGATTTGGATAAAGACTTTATATCACTATACTTATACAAAAGGTAAGATGATTGTGTTAGGAGAATTGTTGAGTGTTAAAGTGGCAAATAATGGGATAGAAGAATAGATGTATTAATAAAAAATAGGGAGTTGGAGAGATGGAGAATTAGTATAGAGAGTAAAGTAGATTAAATATATATAGATGTAAACAGAATATTTGATGTGAGTTAATTTTAGCAAGGAAAGTAGTTTACTGTTTAAGGCATGAACAAGATCATTAACAACATGGGAATATATGCATAAATGGAGAAATGTGGGTGATTTTATCTGCAAGTTATGTAAGGAAGGCATGGAAAATATTAGGCATCTGCTAATTGAATGTAAATGTTTACAAGCAGAAATGATACAAATAATGAAGTTGTGGGAGAGTGTGTATAAACCAAGTGGTTATACAGAAAGTGGGTTTTTGGTTTTTATGTTGGGTTTGGAAAGGATAAGGGGGATCTAAATTTAAAGGCCATAGAGTAATCAAAAATGACAATGTGGAAATGAGATGGAGAAGATAGAAAAAAATATGGGAAAACCTTCAGGTGGAAAATGAAAAGGGAAAGTAATGTGGCTAGCTGGTTTTTTGGGGCATGTTGGCTGAGAGACTCCTGACTTCGATAAAGGAGAAGCCATAGCATATCGCATCACATCTGTAACATGCATATAATCTGTTAACAAAAAATATAACTAAAATTTAAAGTTTATAAAATGAATATACAAATTATGAATCAATTGACATTATTAGCAAATATAAATGCATGGAAGCTTTTAAATTTTTTTTTTTTTTAGAAGAGAAGTTAAAATGTTTAATTGGAACAACTTTATAGTGTGTTTTAACTGAAAAGAAAACCACTTGGTCGAATATAAATATCATAGTTGAAATTATTCTTATTTGCTTACACTATCATCTATATTGTTTTATTTCAAAAGCAAGAATAATTATCTACACAAGACATGCTTTATTGTCCGATTTCACAATTTGTTGTCTTTAACCAAAAGTTTATTATTAAGATCAAATCTCTTTTTAAATGAAGCCATTCAATTTATATTGCTACTAGCCCATACTTATTCATTTTTTTTAATCACCTCTTCATTTTTGGATATTTTTTGACAAAACACTGAAAAAATCCAAGTTAAGTTTATATTGTTCTTCAACATCATTTAACTATATTCTACAAAATCTTTCTCTTTTTGTTATTTCTTGAATAATAGTAAAAGATTCTTTTTAATTTCTGATCACATTAATTTTGTATACATGGACAAATAATTATATTTTCCTTTTTATGACTTTTTCAACAAAATTTCTTCTGAATCACATTTTTACAAACATATTTGCTGCAAACCTTGTACATGCCCATAAACTAAGTAGGATAGGCTTCAAATGTTGATCTCACAAGGAGAGGCAAAAATTTTTACAGCTAAATAAGAACTAACCCATGCAAGTATGACAAAACTTGGAGACAATCCTCATACGTAACACTTGTAATCCAAAATCTATATAAAATTTGCTTATAATCCTATAGAATACACTATCACATTCCTCTCACAAGAAATAGACTGATAAATAATTTTAATGATAGACTCCAGAAAGATCAAACTCCACACACTGTATATAAAATTGCATGCCCCCAAGCAGGATGCAGTGCTATCTATTATGATCAATCATGTGAATACCTCTCAGTAAGGTTCTCTCAACACAAATACTTTTGCAAAAGAGACACAAACAATCCTGAACACAAGCCTATATTCCTCAATCAACAAGATACAATGGTTCATACATTAGAGATCATAGCTGTTAACATCACATGCATCAAACTAAATAATGCGAAGCAAAAAATTAAAAAGGTGTGGCATATAACCAACAACCTTAATACCATAAATATGTGGAATTGTGCTTCACTCTAGCAAAGAAATTGGCAATTTATTTATATTTACAAAAACTCACTGCCCATATATATATATATGCACCTACTCATTCAATTCACAGTGCTATGAATATGAGAACATGCATCACCCTCAAAAGTGCTAAGCTTTAGTAAATATGCATTTGTTAATAGCTTTTCTTACAATAGCACTCAAGTACATATATTTATAAATTACAGCAGTATAAGAAAAATTCATTATTATTTTTAAATTATAGTATGTTTTTGTAAATATTATATTATAGAATTTTTTATCATTGTCCATATTTCATAACCGTTTAATACATCTATAAACATGTTTACAATGTCTAATACAAGCTAATTTGATTTGTGACATAATGTTTTTGCTTTTTCAATTCCTGTTCGTAATTTGTAGATATACTTTTATTCTTTGCTATGCATTTTTTTCCAATAATCAAGTTCATTATATTAAATTTTTTTCTTATAATGAATGTGTTTATAAATATGCAAATCCATTTTCTTTCTGATTTATGTTTTTAATGTAGTATTACTATGTATTTTTTTCTATTTTTATATGAATATTTTTTCTCATTCTATGCAGTAAATGTTACTTTGCATTTTTGTTTATCTATTACTTTTTCCAGGTGTGTGATGAATTACTTAGCGACTATCATTCTATTTAACAAATACGTTTTGTAATTTTAAAACCACATCTCATTTCTCTGAAGATTTGCACAGCTGATTAATATGTTTTTTTAAAAGATTAATTTCTCCAGTGACTGGCATCATTTTCATTATCAAGCCATGTTTTCTATACCATATATTTTTTATTCTGATATGGGTTTTCTAAATAACCCAAGGATTTAAAGGAGCCATGCATGACCTATGGGTCATGACCTCTCAAGGGGTAACAAAAAAATTGTTTAGGATAGTGGAAATTTTGAGGTTTTTATATTGGATAATATGCAGGGTTTTTTTTTTCAAAAATCTTATAACAAATTGTATATCATGAAATATAATATAAAAATATATATTTGTATGTGGTAAAATGACTTTTATTATTACTATCCTTATATGCTTAGAATCAGACTTGTAGCATAGATGTGAGGCACCTTTGTGGAAGATAAATTTCAGTCTCCCTAGTCTCATGAAGAGAACTGGCCTGAGGGCATTGTGATGTCACACAACCTCACATTTATCAAGGCCTCAGATATGCAAAAATTAAAACATTTTATCACATGCTAAATGAAATTACATTTCCTTTTTTTTTGCCTCTTTAATTTGTAAGTCCTACAATGAGTATTATATGGAAAGTAATACAATTGTAGATGTACTAATATGTGATAATACAGATTTTTCAGTTCTGTTGTTTATGTTTCAGAATGCTTTTTTCACAAATACTCTGAAATCAACTCTTTGATATCATTTTTATTATTGAACCAGAATATGCAAAAAATAATAAAATTAGGACAATATTATTAATGGATTAACAACAAAACATAAAAGAACATTATAAGTATTATAGTCAAAATAAGAGTCATAGATCACATGACCCTATCTCTTAAGCTTGTAAGTTATAAACAATGAGGATTGCCAATTCTTCAACAAGCTTTGTGGTAAATGTTTAGCCAGAGCCAGCACTTAAAATATCTGTCAAGAATTGACAATCCTCATTGTTTATAAGTATTATATTTTGCTTTCTCAAATATTAATTGAATTAAAATGCACAAAATCATATTTCTAATAATAACCAATTATTTATATATTTCTAATATATAAATAATTTATACAATTTTAATATATCTATATTTGCAAAAAAAAATATTTATATTTTTATACATCTAAATGTTTTTATCATGTGAAAAATATGGCTTCCCCTTATGAAATAAAATTAATTAATTAAAACAATGAATTCTATATAATTTTGTTTAATGAAGACACAATAGAATATTAAAAAATTCTAATTATTCACATTTTTACCTTTTTATTTACATATTAACTTTGGTGACTGCAATGTGATAAATAGCAATCAATTTTAATTAGATCAACTCTAACTATCTTGTTGTTTTTTTTAATTTGTGTCATTTGGAATCACAGTAATGAATTTTTTTTTTATATGCTTATTATTTCAGTTTAAAAACTTAATCATTCGATAGAATTAGGTATTTAGGGGTTTTAAGAATGTACCTTACATTTACTTAAGGGGAGAAGTTTTCACACTTACATTGTTTATTCAAAAAAATTTGTTTGTTTTTTCATATGTCAAATGCATTGACCGGAAGCGAACCTGGCAAACCTGGCCCTGTTGCTTGGAAGGCAGCTATGCTAACCACTAGGCCACCAATGCTTGACTATTCAATAAATTTTTAGGAGCCATAATATCATACCTTCCAGTTTCTTTTGTTTAATAATAAATTATAATTAAAAAAAAGAAAATCAAACAATTGGATTCTTTCACTAATATAGATAAGGAATTTTATAGGCATTTTCCTAATAGATCAGTTACAAGTTAAGGTATATAGGTGTTACAATAATGCTATGTTAAATAAATGTGGACAGTGATAAAAATACATGTTTTAAAAATCCAACCTATCACAAATAACTTGTTTACATTTTCTTTTAACAAAAATAGCCTTTTTTGTTTATATTAAATAATAGAATACCCTATTTTATTATGGCATTTAATTCTTTAATGCTTCCGACTAACTAGGCCATATTATATATATTATACTTTATTGTACAATTTGACAATTAAAGATTTAACCTGGATTTATTTAAGAGAAAAATTTAAAATTTTCATACTGAGATTGTCTATTCAATAAATTTTTAGAAGCAATCAAAACCCCTTGCTTAGATTTGCATTGTAATGTAAATTATGGATCAGTTATGAGTTTTTAGCTAGAGAACAAGTAAAAAGCTAATACTGAATTTTAAAAAAAAAAATAATATTATTATGAAAATTAGAAAAAGCTATTTATTAGACCATGTAGAAAGATAATAAAGGATAATAATAGCAAAAAAGAAAAAGACAACACTATGAAAAATAATATTGGCACAACATAGCATTGAATCCAGACCAAACATTCCAGGAACGAATGCTCTGCCGTTTCTCCCAAGTGAACAACAAATTTAAAACATTATTGATAAACAGAATTTCATCATATGCAGAATTGCTGTAAATATAAGGCAATATTTTTAAAATAAGTTTTATTTTTACATAAATTAATAATAATAATATGTTACTTTTTATATAAATTAGGATATTTAAATAAAAATGAAGGGAAACAACATTTTTATTTGTATATAAATTTTGTTAATCATATTAATGAAAGGCATCAGCCTGTGCAATTTTGTGCAATGGTGATGTATATATGAAATATATTTTGAGGCTAGAACAACTGCTATAATAAGTTTAAATAATATTTTAATTTGCGAAGTGCCAATAGTTGAAAACTGAAATAAATTGAGATACTGCAAATCTCTAGCGCTCGTTACAATACATAACTGACAGCCAATCAGATGTTAAGGAAAAGTTGAGAGAAGGGTGGCTGCCCTTTTCTCATATAATCTTTGTTGTGTGTTTAGGTTTGATGTCATTTAAGACAGCTATCATTGACATCTGATTGGCTGTCAGTTGTGTATTGTAATGAGCGCCATTTGCAATATCTCAATTTATTTCAGTTTACAATAAGCTTAAGTAAACAAATGTTCCTCTTATATTTAAATAATAAATATTTACAATCAGAATGTGTTTCTAGAAATAAAGTGGGTTTGAAATCTAAACATTTACAGATAAGTTTTATTAATTATCATGACAAAATGGTGTTGGGTCTGTTTGGTTTAGTGTAATTATAAAAGTATATATATATAGTATATTTCATGCTCATGCCTTGAAATTTAAAGCTTGGGTAATTGGCCCAAATAAGTTTAAGTAAAAAAAAATATTCCTCTCATATCTAAATAAAAAATACTTACACTCGGAATATATTTCTAATGATGAAATGATTCAAAAATGTGAAGAGTTTTTATTTACATATAAATTTTAATAATTATCATGACATCTCAGTTCCCCAGTAGTGAAGTGCCCTTGTGCCCTGCATAGCCTTCACATTCATATGTGGTGGTCATGCTTATAATAGAATGGTCACAATATATAATGGATTGTGTAAAAATTCAGTCTGAGTATGGGGATCACAAGTGTAAAAAGGTTGGCACCACTGATGGGAAATGATGATTACTGACAAAATTTATACATATCATGAAAAATAATAATAATGAATTAAGATACATATAATAATAAAAGTTATTTTTTGTAATTCAAAATCAATCATAAAAATAATGAAATCACTTTGTATAAAAACAGTGTATATGAGCATAGACTTTCACATGACCCACCTCTCTCCACACTAGCTCATAACACTGATACACTTGAACACATATATGTTGAAAAGATAAATAATTACCAATATATGTATTTCATGCTAAACCAGCAATCATCAGTTGGTCCAGATTATCATCTCTACCCATATACGCTATAAGTGTTCAGATATATATTAATATAGCCAATCCTCATACTTTAATGGACAGGCTTCAATCTACTCCACATTCCAACTGTTCAACCATCCATCCATTTGAAAATCTGATGATAGAATGCTGAAAGCCCATCCTGAGACCGAGATTTTTGTCACACCCATGTTGACCTAAGGTCAATCTGACCCCTTATGTATAGGACATAATCCATTTAATACATATACAAGGGATGGGCAGACATCTCTACTATGAAATAACTGAAACACACAGGCTTATTATATACCAGGGTCTATATACGAGTGTTCCATCATAATTTTCAAATGGATGGATGGGTGAAGAATTGGAGTGTGGAAATATATTGAAGCCTGTCCATTAAAGTATGAGGATTGGCTATCTTAATATATATCGGAGCACTTAAGACATATATGTGTAGAGATGGTAATTTGGGCCAAATGATGATTGCTGATTTAGCATGAAATACATATATTGGTGATTATCTTTTCAACATATATGTGTTCAAGTATATCAGTGTTATGGGATAGTGCGGAGAGTGGTGGGTTGTGTGAAAGTCTGTGTTCATATGCCCTATATATTACATATATAAACACAGGTATATAATAAACCTGTGTGTTTCAGTTATTACATAGTAGAGATGTCTGCCTATCCCTTGTATATGTATTAAATGAATTACATCCTGTACCTGAGGGGTCAGATTGACCTTAGGTCAAATGGGTGTGACAAGATTCTCGGACTCAGGGTGGCCTTTGAGCGTTCCATCATCAGATTTTCAAATGGATGGATGCCTTTGTGAGGCCTTTAAGCGTTCCATCATCAGATTTTCAAATGGATGGATGGTTGACGAGTTGGAGTGTGGAGTAGATTGAAGCCTGTCCATTAAAGTATGACAATTGGTTATCTTAATATATATCTGAGCACTTATAGCATATATGTGTAGAGATGGTAATCTGGACCAACTGATGATTGCTGGTTTAGCATGAAATACATATATTGGTGATTATTTATCTTTTCGACATATATGTATTCAAGTGTATCAGTGTTATGAGATAGTGTGGAGAGTGGTGGGTCGTGTGAAAGTCTATGCTCATATATCCTATATATTACGTATATAACTACAGGTATATAATAAGACTGTGTGTTTTAGTTAAAAACACTTAGTATAAATATTTTTTTTTATCAAATTGTATGAAAAATACAAGCAGTAGATATATAAAAAAGTTATTTAAGACATAAGTTAAAAATTTAACTACAGAATAGAATAACAATTAGATCGACAACTTCATTATTGGTATTTGTTATGTGTGCAAAGCCTTATATGTGAACACGGTTATGCCTTGAATGGATCTAAAATATAATTGATTTGGATAAAGATTTATTTATAGTTGTACACAGCGCAAGTAATTCAGGTAGATCCTGCAATTATATTTTATTATTAAAAACTGTTCAGGAAAAGCTGCCCAACAAATATCAATGTTGGGGGTTACGTGTCTTTGTCACATGTGTGTGGTCATGTGTATCAGTGGCTTGAGATAAAGTGGAATATGAATAGACTGAAAAATCCTAAGTTCAAATCTCTCTATATAATTTTATTTGTACATTTGTAGCATTTTTCAATTTCTTTTTACATTTCTTGGAATTTATTTTTCCGAATTAAAGAATTTTTAAAATGTATCAATTACATGTCCATATTAATGATTCTTAGAAAATAAAAATAGTATATTATTTATATAATTTTATTTTCAACAAATTATCTATTGTTAAAATAAAAAATCCATATACGTTCATTTCATTTTTGCAAGTTTGCCAGTTAATATAAAAAAAAATCTACTCTTCTGGAAAATGGTTGATCCCAAATGGCAATTGTGATTTGCTAATTGACCCACAGGTTCCATGTTGATGACTGCTGATATATTCTATAAGAGTGACCAATATTGTTGAAGATCTTACAAAAATGAATAATACTTCTACTAGCAAGTAACACTCTGGTTTGCACACAACCACCACCAGACATCTTCCCTCCCATGCTTGGGCCTTAACAATTCACAACTTCTACAGTGCATCAGAAGATAGTCACTTGAACAACTGTTTTTGATTTCTTCCTGTGAACCAGCCTTTCTGCTTTGTCCACACATACTTTTGTTGGTACTATCAGTTATATAAAAATCAGAGCTGAAAAAACACAGCAACACATTTTATTTATGTACAGATCTAAACAAGATCTATGAGATCATGACTACTACCTATAGATAATTAGATATCTCACTACAACATATTATTTACTTTTACTCAAAAGTCCATAAACACCATTATGTGTGCTAACACAGTTGTTGTCTACACATACTGGTGCACTCATTGCATATTCACTCTTGGACACAATACTAGGAGACATCTCCCCACATACATTAATAAGCTAAAACAACTAAGGGAACAGGATATTGCACATTCTGACACATATGCTGATACCTGCTATCTCTTAAAGAAGTCTTCCAACCTATGAAAAACTTTCCAAGTTCGCATTCATGAAGCCCACCAGCAAAGTGATCATTTATAAATAGAAACAGAAGCGGTTTGCTGGTAGATGGACTTGGCATTACTTTTAATAAACATGAAATAATATTCATGTCTATGAACACAACAACTTTAATGTTGAGAAAAGATACCCAAGCCAATCTATCAGCTGAACAAAACTAAAAATCATATTGAAAGAACATTAACTTTTTCTTCACAATACTTCTTATTCCTCAAGTGTTGAATAATATGTATTAAAAAAACTCTCACATATATTATCTTTGCACATATGTTTTTTGAATATATATACTAATGAACTATGGTAACTTCTTACACAGATTACAGTCAATTACATGTAAACACTTATTTAGACATGGAGCCTAAATTAAGTCAAAAAATTTGTCTAGAGAAAAATAATGTCTCAACCCAATTTCTATGTAAATCATTATAGGAAGTGATGCAAAATGAATCTGGACTATCTATTTTCTAAAAATTAATATGCCAGTGTAACCTAGGCAATCATTTGTACATATGTAAGACATGTAACTCTTTATGTGACAATAAATTTTATTGTTAAAATACTATCATCATAATAACAACAATGATGATGGTAATGATAATGATGATGATAATAACAAGAACAACAACAGTAGCAGTAGCAGCAGCAGCAACAAGAACAACAACAACAACAACAACAACAATAATAATAATAATAATAATAATAATAATAATAATAATAATAATAATAATAATAATAATAATAATAATAATAATAATAATAATAATAATAATAATAATAATAATAATAATAATAATAATAATAATAATAATAATAATAATAATAATAATAATAATAATAATAATAATAATAATAATAATAATAATAATAATAATAATAATAATAATAATAATAATAATAATAATAATAATAATAATAATAATAATAATAATAATAATAATAATAATAATAATAATAATAATAATAATAATAATAATAATAATAATAATAATAATAATAATAATAATAATAATAATAATAATAATAATAATAATAATTCAATTTTTCAATTCAATTTATTCTATGAAATAAAACAAAGTACATCACAAATATTTAAAAACTCCAAACAAGAAAAATCTTGTGTGTGGAATTTACATGTAAAAATAAATTAAATAAAAATACAATCAAAAACTCAAAAGAACAGTTTAGGAAATAAATAAAATTAATTAAATAAATAAAATAAATGCCAAAATTAATACATACTACACAACCATTGACACAAATATTTTTTGAATGATATATAAGAAATATTATTCAGATCAATTGAACATTCATATACAAATTTATTAAACAACTTTGACCCAGAATAAACATATTGTCTTCTACTAGATTCCTTAAAAAATTTTGGTAAAGGTAATTGAAATTTATTAGAAAGACGAGTATTTAGAACATAAACTCTAGAATTCAGAAAAGGTTTAGCACAAAAAATATCAAAAATAACTCTATATTGATATAAGTGATTTACATCAAATAAACCAAATGCAATATAAATATCTCGAACAGAAGAGGAACGAGATCTACCAAAAATAATGCGCAAAGTATAATTTTGCAAAACACGCAAAGAAGATAAAATATGTGGAGAAGCATTACCCCAAATAATGATATTGTAAGATAAAATACTCTGATAACAGGCAATGTAAATAAAAATGAGAGCAGACCTAGGAAGAAATTTAACTAAATAATAAAACATATAGTTTAAATTACGTAACCGTTGACAAAGATAGGTAATGTGATTTGTCCAGGACAATCTGGAGTCAATATATATTCCCAAATAACAATAATTATCTACCAAAGGAATATTCTCACAAGTACATATACTATTATAATGCAAAATATACTTACAGCAAATTTTAATCTTAAGAGAAAAAAAAGTACGCTTGTAAGAAAAAAGAATAGCTTTTGTTTTATCTAAATTGACCAACAATGAATTATATGCCAACCATTTACCAATTGAGTCCAAATCCTCATTCACTAATTTTTCAAGAAGATTATAAGAAACAGCATTGCAAGATAAAGCAATATCATCAGCAAAACCAAAAATCTTAGAATGTAACTTCAATGAAAATAAATCATTAATATAAATTAAAAACAATAGAGGACCAAGTACTGAACCTTGTGGAACTCCAGAATTAATCAAGACAACATCACTGATAGTACCATAAATATTAGTAAACTGTTTCCTATCATTTAAATAACTCTCCAACCAACTACCAATAGATCCACGAAAACCATACAAGTAGCAACGCTTAATCAAAATATTATGATTAACAGAATCAAATGCTTTAGATAAATCAAGATAAATAGCCAATGTTTTAAGTTCCTGATCCAATGAAGATGTTAAATACTGAACATGATGTTTTAAAGCATCTAATGTACTTCTGCCAGGAAGAAAACCATATTGATAGTCAGATAAAATTTTATTTTTAAACAGAAATGACAACATTTGATCCCTAACAATCATTTCCAATAATTTAGAAAAAACAGAAATAATAGCAATTGGCCTATAATTGACCATAAGAGTAGAATCACCCTTTTTATAAACAGGAGTAATAACATTAACTTTCAGACATTCTGGAAATGATCCAGACTGCAAAGATAAATTAAATAAATGAACTAAAATAGGCAAAAATGCAACCTTATTTTCTTTAAGCATCTTAGGTGTTATACCATCTAGTCCAAAAGAAGTGACATTTTTTAAACTATCAATTGCTACAGACAACTGAGATTCAGAAACATCAGAATATAAAAAAGAATTCAAACTTGAATAAGAAGACAAAATCTGCTCAGGCACATCACGCATCGATAAATTTACAAAATACTCATTAAACCGATCAGCTAAATATTTTTCATTATTCTGTAACTCAATTAAACTTTCATTATATTTAATACATTTAATACGATCAGGAGAAGATTTTTTAATCAAAGAATTTATTGTTCTCCATTTCAAAGAAACATTTTTATCATTAAGAAATTCTTGATAATATCTAAACTTCAACTTTCTAATATCAGACTTAATTTCAACATTAAGTTTTTTTAAAACATCTGATGAGCCATCCAAAGATTTTAACACATTTCTCTGATTAATTTTACATACCAGCGCATCTGTCACCCAAAGAGATCTTCTTCTATTCTTACTTGTCAATTTTAAATGAAACTTTGCTTTAGCAATTAAATCTAAACAAATAGCTTGGAACCCCAAAAATGCATCATTTACATTATCTATCATAAAAATCTCATCCCAATTCTGAACAGATAATAAATAATTCAATTTAGAAAAAGATAATTTCTCAACATATGCACAAACATTAATATTATCCATACAATTCAATATTTTTAATTCAGTAGCAAAATGATCTGTAAGAAATAATTTAGAAAGAGACGAATCAGAAAATAAACTGCGGCTTAATCTAACAAAAATATGATCTAAAAGAGATTGAGATATAGGAGTAATACGCGTAGGTGAAAAAAGCGTTTGACTAAATCCATAGCTATAAAGTAAATTTAAATAATCTATAGTAGACTTACAAGCATTATTTAACAAATCAATATTTAGATCACCCATTAAAACAGCAGATTCTGAACCCAAATCTAATAACAAAGAATCAAGTTCAGTAACAAAATCCAAAACTTTACTTGTACATGATCTATATATAGCCAAAATAGAAAGCACACATTTAGGGAGTCTCAAAGTTAATAAAATACATTCTGCAGTATTAAATGTTGGAATATTGAAAGAAAAGTCTAAACCGGTTTTTATAAAAACCATAACACCACCAGATCGTAAATGCATACGAGGAGAAAGTATACTCGTATAGCCATTCAAACTATATAAATTTTGTTCTTGTAAAGAAATCCAAGTTTCCGTTAAAATAATTATATCAAAATGAAATAAAGGAAAATTATTTAAATAAACTACAAGTTCATCAAAATGACATCTAATGCTACGTATATTTAAATGAAATAATTTAAGTGAAGCAAAATCTTTTTCCTGAGAAATCAAATCAGAATTTATCATAATAAATAAATTTCAGAATGACTCCAAATCACTTTCATTTCTAATTAAAACACGAGGAGAATTATAATCTTTTCTCACATACACTGATCCATTATGAATGAATGCAAAACCTTGACCAGAACGTAACTTCTGTTTCGCCAACCATAAAAGCCTTCTATTGAATGGAGTCAAACGCTGATTAATATAAATACGTTTGTTATTATTAACCCCAGGCAAAATTTGAGAAACTGTTAAAACAGATTTTTTTTTTATTAAAAACTGTATGGCAGAATTTCGTGATTTAAAACGAGCTACAACAAAACCTGGAGCTCCTGATTTATTTTTTGTACGAAAAACGTTTTCCAAATCTATAGCGACATCTGAAACACCGAGCTTGTCCGCCACGTTAGTTAAAATTAACGGCAAATTTTCATTTTCTTGAAAAGGCAAACCCTGTATTTCAACTTCATGATCCAGATTAAATCGTTCCATAGAATGTAATTTATCTTTCAATAACAAAATCTCATTCTCATTTGAAGTACAAGAATTAGAAAGACGAATTATTTCTTGATTATTCCGATCCACATTTTCACGCAAAGAAATAACTTCTGTCCGCAAATTAGCAACTGCTTGAGATAACTCTGAAATTGTGTTGTGAATCACCGGCAATAATTTTAATTTATCCAAAATTTCCTCCAAAATTAAATCAGGTGAATTTTTAGCAGTCATAGATGAATCCAAAACATCACTAGCCTTAGAAAAACTAACTCTACAAGCAGCACACCTCCATTCTTGCTTCTTTTTTATAGACATTCTTCGGTAAGTAGTATCACTCAACGATGCACATGCAAAGTGCATACCGGACGTACAACCAAAGCAGGATACGAAATTACCATTTTTTGGTAAAAGTTCTTTACAAATAGAACATGAATCCATCATTAAAAATTTAAAAAATCAAGAGAACAAGTAAACACGTCTTTACACTAGAAAACCGGAAGTAATAATAATAATAATAATAATAATAATAATAATAATAATAATAATAATAATAATAATAATAATAATAATAATAACAACAACAACAACAACTGAATGGTTAATTATTAGTTTATAAGAAGTTTGATCACTGAATATGACAGAACTGAAACCCAAGGTCCATGAACTTTGAGTTTTAGAGTCTGTCATTTTACTACTGTACCAAACTATACAGGACAGTATATTAAATTATACATTATTACTAATCCTCATTTATAAAGTTATGAATGTTTCAAAAATTTGATTTTGCATAGTATTAGAGTAATATTTATCAGGCCTAAATGCCCTGTGAGTTTAGTATTATGATTGAATATGCCACACTTGAATGTTAACAATTTGTGAATTAAGTTTCAATTTGTATCTTTCTGGTGTCCAAATGTCATGTGACTTAAAAGCAAGTATTGTTCATGAATATTTTTGTTAATTCAATGAGATATGTTAATAATGTTACTTCAATTCCTAATAAAATTATTACTATTAACTAATAATCTTTATTATTATGACTACTAACACTAATGTTTATCACAGTGTTTCATAGCCATTTTTGAATGAAAATTTATATATACATATAGATTTCAATATGTGAAAATATCTGTTGAATTTTCATATTTATAAAATCAACATCAGATGTCAATAGACAATAATTAATGAAAATAGTAAACAGTAAATGCTTTTGCAATCAAAAAATGCTTTTGCAATCAAAAATGTACATCAGTAATGCAATTTCTTCATGTTATATAGAGACTAAAGAACAAGAGTATTTATTTATGGTTTAATAAAAGAAAGCTAATAACCTTTCATAATTTCTTATAAATAGACTGATTATAAATTGATAATTTTTAACAGATGTTAATGCTTAAATATATATTATAAAGCTACTATTATTTTATTAAAGCAATAATTAATGAATTCATAAAATCAAAAGTAATATATTTTATCTCTGAGTCTATACAACAGTAGATAATAAGACTATACTCTGTGTGTTTAATATATGTTCAGAAACACAAAAACTTAATTGCTTTTAATTGATTTCATTTCACATTATTAATGAAAAGAGATTAAAGTTCACAAGATGTAGAATTAAACAAAAGTTATCCCTTTAATCATAATAAAATATTATAAAAATATTTATAATATTGAAAAAATAAATTTTATTTTAGAATAGAGTTTATTTTAAGCGTAACTGTTATCTTCGCCTTAAATTATGCTAATATATGATCTAGACAAAAATATGATTACTTCTAATTTGTAAATGTCACATAATCTTCTAAATAACTAATCATTTGATTATTTATTTACTGCTAATTTAGTGCATAGCTTGTAAGATGACACTGTTTTGAGAATGGGTATATTCAAATTTCTTCATAGTTTTTCCCTAAACAAAGTATTCACAATTTTCAGTCCACATATAATCCCAAATTCAGAATCAACAGACGATTTAAATTGACAAAGTCAATGCTGATGTTTCTATTTTTTTGAATAAATTTTTTCTGTACTTACCAACATGTGCATTATGGGGTTGCCAAACTGTCCAAACAGTAGTGCCACAGAATGCAATCCTTTGTAATTAATGGATGCAAAAAATCTTTGTGTATAAAATCTCTATCTAGTGTCTACTCATTCAACACTTCCAAACTAGTTTCTAGCTTGTGGATTTCATCAATGAGGAGCAATGAAATGGTAATAATATGATGTCATGTGCATTATGCTTTCTAATTTAGATTTTGCACTGAAAATGTTGCTCTCATAGCAGTTAACCCTTTACATAAAAAGCATGTAAGTCCTCCATTGATAATGCTCATCTCAATGTGATATCAATAGCTTTAATAAATTATAATGAGTGTTTTATTGCTCAGGAGTATATAAAAAGTGTATACACTGAAAGAGACAGAATGTAGCAGAATTTATAAATATTGAGCTTCAAAATCTATAATTCTATCACTGAACTAAGCTAAAATAACTTAGATATATTATTATAAACTTTCAAAAGACAATATAATCCTCATAAATATTTCATCTGAAAATTCTTTAGCAATTAAATGTTTTACTTTTATCATTTGTTCCAAGATATCAGCAATAATCAGAAAATAAAAAAACTAAGATAAATTAGAAGGAAGACACTTGTGCATTAGTACAATAAACAATCAAAACTCTCTATACATATTGCTCAGTGCAATTCAGAGTAATCAATGGATGTCAGAAGCCTTGTGCATAAAATCCCCATCTAGTGCCTACTTGTCCAATATCCCCAGACTAGATTCTGGCTTGTGGCCTTCATCAGTGAGGAGCCTCGTATCTGAGAGCACTGCAATATTATTAACCTAAATATTAACAGAAAAATAAATGTATTTTGCATTTATTAACTTACTTTACCTTTTTGTTAAATTATTAAATACTTATTTTTATTATAAATATATGATGTTTACATATAGTATTTTTTAAAAAAAAACTAATTTGATTTTTAGGAGTAACTTAGTGTGTTGGAATTCCCACTTATATAATTTTAAACAAAAAATACTTTTTATTACCTTTTAATTAAAAATTTTACTTTTGTTTATCTCTAAGATTATTGTCATTATTTGGATACAATCAACTACAAAAAATTTATCTAAAATACAAAGAAATGATTTCTTAAAAAATAAGTTTTTTGTAAATATTACAATTAAGAAAAATATATAAAAATATATATCAAGCAAAAAAAAACATATTAATATATTCCTGAACAAAGTATTCAAAGGGATAAACAGTGAGGATTGCCAATTCCTCTACAAGCTTTATGATAAATGCTTAGCCAGAGCCAGCACTTAAAATATCTCTGTCAGGAACCCCTCCCCAAACCCCTGACCATGGTTTCTGCTTTGGCACTCCTCAGAGAGGTGTCAGGGTAGGTTCAGACACTAGATCTAAAAATCCAACCCAAAGCCAGCACTTAGCTAAAGTTATCTATTGAGTGGAAAATCTGAAATTTTCAGACATGTACATGTCTTCAAACCCAGCTATCCAACTCAAATAGCTATATGGGCTGATAGATCTTCAGCCATGCCATATAGTAGTAGTCATAGCAATATAAAATTGCATAAGACTTTTTGCAGAGACTAAATAGTCAAAATAAAGCATAGATCAATTCATAGATCACATGACCCTATCTCTTAGCTTGTAGTTATAAACAGTGAGGATTGCCAATTCCTCTACAAGCTTTATGATAAATGCTTAGCCAGAGCCAGCACTTAAAATATCCCTGTCAGGACCCCTCCCCAAACCCCTGACCATGGTTTCGTGCTTTGGCACTCCTCAGAGAGGTGTCAGGGTAGGTTCAGACACTAGATCTAAAAATGCCAACCCAAAGCCAAGCATAACTTTTAGCTAAGTGCTTGGCTTTGGGTTGGCATTTTTAGATCTAGTGTCTGAACCTACCCTGACACCTCTCTGAGGAGGCCAAAGCACGAAACCATGGTCAGGGGTTTGGGGAGGGGTTCTGACAGAGATATTTTAAGTGCTGGCTCTGGCTAAGCATTTATCATAAAGCTTGTAGAGGAATTGGCAATCCTCACTGTTTATAACTTACAAGCTTAAGAGATAGGGTCATGTGATCTATGAATTGATCTATGACTTTTATTTTGACTATTTATAGTCTCTGCCAAAAAGTCTTATGCAATTTTTTATTGCTATGACTACTACTATATGGCATGGCTGAAGATCTATCAGCCCCATATAGCTATTTGAGTTGGATAGCTGGGTTTGAAGACATGTACATGTCTGAAAATTTCAGATTTTCCACTCAATAGATAACTTTTAGCTAAGTGCTTGGCTTTGGGTTGGCATTTTTAGATCTAGTGTCTGAACCTACCCTGACACCTCTCTGAGGAGTGCCAAAGCACGAAACCATGGTCAGGGGTTTGGGGAGGGGTTCCTGACAGAGATATTTTAAGTGCTGGCTCTGGCTAAGCATTTATCATAAAGCTTGTAGAGGAATTGGCAATCCTCACTGTTTATAACTTACAAGCTTAAGAGATAGGGTCATGTGATCTATGAATTGATCTATGACTTTTATTTTGACTATTTATATTCAAAGGGATGTATTAAATTTTCTGAATGTAATATTGAAGTATAAGTATAATAAAATAAGTATAAATGGAAATGTCAAACACAAGTTTTAGTATGATTAGCTTTCACTGAAACATGTATATATTTCAAGATTAGATTTTTCTAAGTTATTGGATTCACCTTGCCAAAATAATTCTTCTCATTCAATGATCTACTTTTCCAGATCAACTAATTATCTTTTTTTTTTAAGATAAATGTCATTAAAGCAGCTATATCAATCTCAAATATTTAAGTTGTATTAGAAATTATTGAATATGGATAAATGAATAATAAAGAAAAGCCATAAAGAAAATGATCTAATATTTTATTTTACTTTTTCCATAAAGTTATGTTAAAATTTATATTATTTGTATCATGAAAACAGCTTTGCTTACAGCATACTGTACAAACCTAGGAAATAATTTATAAGTAAAATAATTTATTTTAAATGCAAACTTGATTAATCAGTGTATATTTGATGATGAAAAATAATTCACATCCTTCAATTAGTGTCTAGATAATGGCTTTTATCAGGGTAAAAAATTAAAATAGACATCTTTACCGATCTAGAAGGTAGTCTAAGTTTCTAATAAGCTAAAATTCAAAAAGATATATGAGTTTCCAAGTCAAGACAATTTGCATAAATAATTATATATATGATTTCTAGATTCATAATTATTTATTTTAAAATTTTTAATTCTATATTAATTGTAATCATCTTTTAATATTTGATTGGAATGAAACAAGCCATGACCTGTGATTAAATGTTTAAATTTTTTTTATAGTTTATAGTATTTATCAGTGAAAAAGTATGAGATTAAAGTTGACTTTAATACATTTATGTATCAGCTATCATTTTTAAAAACAGAAAGAAGAGTTTGGTTTTTAAAAATATCAAAATGAAGAATTGAATTCTGATTTATTTATTTATTTTTGTAAGGAAAACCTTGTTAGATGCTAAACTTGGACCATTAGCAGATACTATACTACCATTCAGATATGAAGTATAAGTGAAAATAACCAATACAAAATATATCTAAAAATCTGATGTAAAATAAAATATGATCATCATCATCTTCAATTATTATCACTCTACTACAGGATGGTCTCACCAAGTTCAATGCAATTCGTCTCATCTCTAGCATCTCTTCACATCATACCAGATAGCTTTCTAATCAGACAAATGAAAAAAGACCACAGTGTTTTGATCTCAAACTCATGCTGGTGGTATATGTTGGTGAGAAGCCCATCAATGTTTACTTACTACATGAACAATTACATAGTAATAGTATCTGCAATGTCAAGAACATATGAGATAAGCATTATGGATTTGCCCTTTTCTGCTTCTTTAATACCTCAAAAAGAAATCAAAGTGTCTCCTTTATATTACTAACAAAATTCCTTCTACAGCTGAATAAAATGTAAATTTATCAAAAACTAGATATTGTTTTTTTTTATCTTCACTATGTTTTTTTATTCATTCTCTGTTATTGCTCATTATTGTTCTTTTAGGTCATTGGTATCACTGAACAATAACTGTAACAATGGTGTTGTGTGTTGTTTGATTATATTTTTCATGTTTTTATTATATGCAGGTACATATTAGTGCATATAACTTCAGGATTAAAAAGTATTGATGTGAAAGACTTTAAAGATTAAATATTTTTAGCTCTCATACATAAGACAGCACAATCAATGGTGAACCATTTTAGACATGGATTTCCAAAAAAATTAAATGACTGTATGTTCTGAGATCTTATAAAGAAACTTTTTGTCTTCCAGTAATGTGGATGGATATAGAAAAAAAATGTATAAGAAATGTTTACCACAATCTGTCTAAGTTTCCATACTTAGTAGAGTTATTATTTGGATGGTAGAAATAGTTGTAATATTAGCATTAGAGTCAGAAACGAAGAGATGTATAACAATTATGAAATTTCTTTAAAGAAAAATGTTCCTGAATTTAACATAAAGCAGCACTTTAAGTTAATGAGCTGTCAAGGTTCAAGACTGATATAGTTAATTATTCTTGACAATTTCAACTCCTAATCAAAAAAAATGTAATTGAGTATGTATTTGGATGATTTTTTTTAAATATAAGACCAATACATTATGTAAACGAAGTTTGTATGTTACTGCCATTCGTTGTGGAGATAACTTGGTAATATTAATAGTGTTACAAATTAATATTCACATACATGTTACCATTTCGTTTGTACTTATCATTACTTAAGCTCCAATATTAGATTCAGAAAGATTTGAAAAAGAAAGCTTTTAATTTGTGTTGAATACTATTATTGCATCAATAGAAGGCCAATTTCATCTTCACGAGGAATTATAAGCACACATTGCTTTGTAAAATCTAATAATCTGTTATTATCATTTTTTTACATAGTCATAGATTGACTATCTTAAATTTTTTACAATAAATTTACTACAAAAGAAAAAACACAAACTGAAGTCAAAGTAATAGAACATTGTAAATTATACTACAGATAGTACTCGGAAACTAAAAGAATTTAATATGCAAGTTTCTATAAACATAGATTGTTAGATATATCATAAATTAGTATGAGCCAAGTTAAAAAAATTATTGCAATAAAAATAGATTAAATTCTAAGCATGTTGAAAAACAATTTTAATGTGTAGTATACATATAGAAAATTATACTCGTTTAAGTTTAAACAAATAACTCTTTTTGGTAATTTTAAACAGTTATTGAACATTAAAATTGTACTTTAGATTTTCAAGTGTCATATTACTAGTAGGCGATTTGCTTAAAGTGTATAAGATATAGGAGAAAATCTACCTTTGAGTTCATTAACAAAAAAGCCTGTCTGGATTTCCACTAATCTTCGTTAAAAGAAAACATGTGACAGATTTCAATCGGCAAAGTAATAAATAGATTATTACTAGCACAAAAATATAAAAAATTAAAGGCAAAAGTTTAACAGCTGATAAGCAAATTTAATAATGATTGTTGGTTTAAATTTACAAAGCTGGAAAAGATATTTACTGATTAAAGTCACATTTTTTTTTTTTGAGACATTGAAAGCAACTTGTAAACAGAAAAAATATTTCAAAGAGATGAAATCTGCCTCTAGATCACATTTTAAATAATGTTGTAAGAATTAATATAACCTATTTTAATAATATATCCATTGTTCTAGTACATTTAGATTTGGGATGACATTTACCGCGATAAAATCAAAACCAATTCGTTATAATCAAAAAATCATAAAGGTTGAAGGCCTTTACTAGATGCTTGGACAAATGTACACAACGTGGGGCATTAAAATTAGTGCACTTTTTTTTAGAAATATGTTAGGGATAAATTTCTTGTTGTAAATTATAAAGTGAATAGAAAATACTGCAGGTGTTGCAATATATTGTGATTATTATCCACTGCAGACGGACCTTATTGATCTTTCTGCTTCATTTATAAATGAATATTTGCATTGCAGATGAAGTTTTTGTTGCTAGAAAAGTAAAATAAAAAGCATCATATTCAAAACTATCATTTATATATTATTTCAGTCAATTTGGTTGATTGAGTTAACCACCCTATTTAGGCAATGTTTGAAATTAGTCTATTTGTATTGATTATACAATAGAAAACATTACTACTGATTGTGGAAATTTACATTTGGAATGAAAATTACTTTTAAACAGATATGCTTAATGACTCCAACGTTGTTTTCCATTGATATGACAGGGAATTGAGACAATGTACAACTGACTTATCGATCATGTATCAAGATGTAGTATGGGTTTGATAATGGTGTTTATTTTGGAATGATTAAAAACAAAAACAAGAACTTTATATTATAATTTTCTAGATTTATAATACGTTGATGATTGTGCTTTTCTTGAAACTATAAAACCAAAATGGTAAAAAAAAAAACGACCATTGTTAGAAACTGAAATAAAAATGAATTTTTACCCTATAATAGTAAATTGATACTATGGCATTATACTACCTGGTGTTCTTTGATTTTAAAATCTTACAGTGAAAAGATTTAGAGAAAAGAAAAAAAATGCTGTTAGGGTGTCCTCAGAATAGTTTTTGATTATTGTTTCTGCATATTACTTGGTGTGATACGTAAAATATACCAATTGAAAACAAAAGAGATCAGATGTTTTCAATATGAAACAAGTAATGACACTCTTCTCTATATTCACCACAAACACAACTTCTTTTTATCACAACCTATCCATATATCTCATTGTTCTTTTAAAAATAAAACCAACATAAAATATTTTGAAAATTGAAAACATCCTTGATAGAAAGATATGAAAGACTATGCATATTTAAATCTATTCACCGTAAGTTTCTAACATCAAAGGACACCAGGTAGTATAATGCTATAGTATTTCTATCCCCAGACCAGTTTCTGAATTTAGGCTGCATCAATGAGAACTAGGATTTAAAGCTTGAATCAGAACAGATCCACTATCAAAATCTGATGTACCAAAAATAAATAATAGGACAACAATTTTTTTTTTAAAAAATCCTTTTATTGCTATCACACAAAACTAATAATATTTTTTTTTAATGGATATTTTATTTTGTACTATTATTTGTCATACAAATTATACCGTTTATTTTGTTTATGATGATTTTGCTTTGCAGTATATCAAAATATACCATAAATCTCAATTGTGTGACAATTTTTAATTTGAGACTTTTAAATTGGATAATCAAAGCATATACTATGGGTAGTAGTATATTGCCATTCTTATGTTAGCTTGCTTTATATTTTAAATATTTTGCTTCTGTGTTTAGATAAAAGTATAAATGTCAAACAAATGCCAATTTGCAGCAGTAAAATATCACTTTTGCAATAAAAATGCATTAATAGTAAATTGATTGATAGATTTTTAAATAAAAATAATTTAGACTTTAAAGTGCAACACAGTTTCCAATGATTTGATTCTACATTTCATCAATAATAACAATATATAATTACATATGCAGTACTTCATTATTATGTTTATATGATATTTTGGAATGCTATGTGTTTTCTTTTTTTCTGCAGCAAAATTCTACTTCTCTGATATATTTGGTTTTCTACTATATTTTTGCAATAAACAACATCACATTTTTAGAATGTTTTTGAGATAATCTTTATAGCGTAAACATGGTATCTCTCTTTTGTATAAAGGTTTTATGTATTAAGTCCAAACTAGGGTACTATTTGTCTCTAGATTTGGAATGGTGACATTTTACTAATTGGTATATTTTAGTCTATTTTTATCAACTAGTTAAAAAGTTGAATAATTTTAGAGAAATTTAACTATTAGCTGTATGCATATTTTTTGTTATTACTATGTAATACTACTAATATTTGGGGAGATAGGTTTGAATTTTAAAAAAAAAAAACACTTAACAATTTAACTATTAAAATATTTCAGCATGTAACTACAAATGCCACAATTATTACACTTAAAATTGTTATCTATAATGCAGACAGCCTAAGACATGAATTCTTATCTTTGAAAATAAGGTTGCTGAACTGTTTTTAATTTATGGTTGTTTTGTAAAGTTTAAAAATATATTGTAATGGTCAGATTTGTAAATTCACATAACAAAATCCAGAGTCCAAATAAAATACACCAAAGCTGATCGAAAAGGGATGGTGAGATCCCAAATCTGACCAAACATTAACTCATTCACAGCACTCCGAGATTTAACATCTTATAAATGACATTTCTGAGGTTACACATGGGTCTCACTTCAATCTGTGAGCCGGCTCTGAACAGGAAGAAATATGAGACTCAAAAACTGACTACCCAAAATGACTAACCAAAGGGTTAATGGAACTAAATAACACATTAATTTACTAAATACAAAGGTAACACTTAAAACTATAATGCATATCATATATATGTAAGAGAATAAATAAATTGGTATTGGATTGGATTTAGACTATGAGCAAAAATTCATAAATTAAGTTTGAAATGATTTATTAATAACTCAAATTAATCAATAAAACAAACAATAATTATAGAGGTTTAATATGTTGGATTAAATGTATTCAGGCATTACTTAGCAGATAAGATTTAATAGAATTATGGCATTTCTTATCATATATCTAAATATAAGTATGGGTATGCGGTTAATAAATTATGCCTATAAGTTTAATATGCCAACATCCTACATTATTATGATGGTTTGCTACTTTATATGTGGACATGCTAGCCTAGAATAGAACATTGATTACAGCAATAAAGTGGCTACTGTTACATATATAAGACATGAACATATAATCAAGTTCAAGAACAATCCAGATTTAATCTAATAATCGGCTTCAGACTAATGTTGAATAACCATTAAGGATAGAGGAAAAGAACTTGTTGCCTTAGGTCAATATATATATATATATACAATAGCATAGACCAAAATATTGGTAAATAAGATTACAGTGCAAATGGGTAATTATTGATGGGTTTTTGCATCAAATGTGCAGTACCTAGGACTAAATGGCCTGCTACTAATAACAAACATTTGTTGTTCCAGGAACTTGGATAGGCTATTCAAGAGTCCTGGATCCTTACTCCAGTAACATGCTTGGTGCTCTTATCTGAAATAACTGTATGGGGGTTGCCTCCACCACGAGCCCATAAAAAGTGCAGCAAAACATTATGTACTATGCATACTTAGTAAAAACATAACCACAATGCATAAAACAAATACAAATATGTATACTTAAAATTATGGTGCTTAAAACAAATAGCCTCTATCTTCATAACAACCCAGTTCTTAAATCAAGCAACATAATCATGCTATATTAATGGACTAAAACTAAATTATTAATCTAGCTTAATATCCTCAATCTGCATCTTGAATTAGTTTTCATTAGGGGAGAGAAAGTACATTTAACTGGCTATTAACAATACATTAATAAATATACTTTTATCTATCCCTCATCTAGTCTATCTCTTTTAATAAAACTGTTATTTAAAGTGATAGGTTATAACTATGATCATGAAAATCATATTAGATATTTAATGGTATATAAAATTGAATCAACTGACAAAACAAATGTAGTGATTGGTTATTATTCAACATATAGGATTTCAAACCAGCATGCATGCAAACCAAATAAGTATTTTAAAATATATTAAAATTGAAGGTAACAATTATCATATCTTCATTAAATCTATTAATATTTAAAGCATCCACTACTTCAAAAGATTTGGCATACTATAGCATATATGAATTTTAGAGAAATAAAGTAGAACAAAATACATATATTGGCATAAATACAGTGACTAAGAAATTTAAATAAATTTGGTTATAATTGTTTAAATTTAGAATAGTTTAATGGAAGTTTACAAATTTAATTTCAGCTAGGATTTACACAAACTTTATATTTTACTTTAGATATTAGTTTAAAGAGGTGTAAACATTCAGTTTTACATTAATCTAGCTTTTAAGATGAAGGTTTAAAGATTAAGAAATTTATGTTAGAGCACTGCAGTTCTTGAATGGTTATTTATCTTCTAGCAGCTTGTGTCTTGGGCATATCAGATGACAAGTGTAATGGCTCTCTTGATCTTTGGATAGGTGGCATGGTTCAAATGTTTTTTCCTTGCAGTTGACCTTTGGTTAGAATCTCTACCATCGCCACAATGGTGATGACATGCCATTAGCAATGTAGGATAGGACTAGAGTTCATCATCCTCCTACAGAAAAATGGCAAATCTATTCCCTCTTATTCTGCCATGTCAAAATAACAACTTGCATGGAGACTCATGGCAATACTTCTTTCAAGTAAAGTGTATATCTTGATGTATAAAATATAATCTATTTATATTATTTTGAGATCTGACTATATTACTGTCAACAAGATTGTTTATTGTTAGAAAATCCATTAGCACTTATTCAAAATTTTAGATTTTAATTTATGAAAATTATTTACACTTTTGGTTTAACTTTTTACTGGGATGTTTGTCCATTACAGATCCCTAAGGACCTGGTAATAGAGTCAGTATATATATATATATGTGTGTGTGTGTGTGTGTGGTGATATATAACTGTGTTAGTGATCCTATATATGTATTTGGGGCAGGTCTTAAGCTGGTAAGAGTAGAGTTTATAGGAGAAATAGATGAAACAGATATGACATCAGGAATATGCTGTTTCAATATCAACATCTTAATTAGAATTGATTAGTTTTTCACTCTTTTTGTTTTATTTCAGTAAAGTCATATCTTCCTTATAATGATTTGAGTGATTTGTTACAATTGGTTAAGCATCCAACTTGGAATTGAAAGATCCCAGAATCTACTCTGGTTCTCACAAGTCTGGTGCTCAAATTTTTATAAACTCCTGAACAATAAAACCATATGCTTTTTTCTTACATTGAATATGGATAAGTGATTGATTGATTCTAAAAAAAGTACATTTTATAATGAATATAAAATAATATTGAAATTGAAGATTTCATTTTTATTGCTAAGACTAAGCTATTCTAAAAAAATATTATATTAATTGCTTTCATATTGATAAACTGGTTGAAAATAAAACTGAACAGAACTATAAATTAAAAAGATGTTGATGTCTTTGAGGAAAAAAGTTTTCTGAAGGAAAAGTTAAAAGACAACATTGTGGAATCTTAAACAGAATGGTTAAATCATCAGGATATGGTATACAGAAGCACACTTATTCATGAATTGGTTTGTGTGGTAGTAATCAGTACACAATTCATGCAGAGAAAATATTATCTCTTATATAATGAAGACAACTAGACACAAACAGATGAAGGCAGGTTTTCATTGCTGGAATACTTGCATTAAAAATATGAAGTAGTTTTTGGAAATCAACAAGATTACATGTGTTAAAGAAGACAAAGGGAACAGATTCATGCTCATGGATTCCAAAGAGTATAAGGATAAAGTGACAGCTCAAATTAAAAATTTGAATTCATTGGAACAGACTTGATAGAGAGAAATTTACCACATCAATGCAGTCCTTATGGAATAGAATTAGGTGGCTAACACAGTATTTTCCATTGATTGTGATGCACAGTTCCTTACTTATAAGTAGATTTTTTAGAAAGTAGAGGAGTGGGTGGTATACTGTGTTCTTGGAGTAATTGTAGTAGTTTAAATATAGCAATCTGAGTCAAAGGTAGCCATTACATTTAGTTATCCAGCAATATGCCCTGTTTTTCCAAATGACCCAATGTCATTTACTATTTCTTTAAACATACTTTCAGTTGATTAAGCAGCTGCCCTTGTTTTTGCAAATTGGAATTTGAATAATAAAGGGAAGATTTGTTTTACTTTTATTTGTAATGAGAGATTTTATTATTTTAATAAGGAGTGGGGTCATAGATATGGATCTAAAAGTGTCCAGTGGGGAAGAAAAAATATGTTTTTAAGAAAAAAACTATCATGATAGTTATAGTGTTTGAGAATGGCATGGATTTATTTAGATAGATAATTTATTTGTGAAGTATTGGAGATATGGAGTGATGGACATGGTTAAGTAAAACTTTATTATTCCATAAGATCATGGGTGAGAGTTATTATGAATACTGTTTAATTTAAGTGCAGTTTCTGATTTGGCAATTCTTTGATATTTATCATAATGTCCAAATAAAAAAGAGGCAAGTTTGGGATAGAAATGAGTTTGAAATTTTGGATTTACTTCAATTATTAAATTTGAGTCTTTCTTAATGAATGAAAGTGTATATGATTTATGAAAAACAAATAATTCCTATGTAGTACAAAACAAATAATGCTTTCTTCTACTAAAATATTATACAAGTGGTAACACCTGGCATTATTCTTATATTGTAGCCATTTGTTAAGAGTCGTATTGTGATAATCCAAGGATTAATAAACTACTAACATGTTTGCCATTTTTACTATATTTTTTGGCATGCTTGAAATTAGTATTTTTTGAGAAAACCAAAATTCTGAATATTATGGATATACAACTGAAGTGTTTGCCTCTATGTCATTACAAACTGCCTTTATTATTCACTTTTGATATAATTTTTAGTATTCATACACACCAAGCTATTAAGCTTGGAAGATACGATGCTTGATATCAAACAAGCTTTAGAATTGCTGCTAATCTTTTCTCAGATATTATGGTTCTAGATAATAGTAAAAGATTATTACATTTACTAACTTACTGTTTTGGTTTAAACCAGTTACAATGCTTAAAAAAATTAAGCTTAAAAGCTACCAAGGTTTTAATCTCCCCCCCTCCCCATCTTTTATATAAAAGTTAGATCTTAGTATCTGGACTATGTAAACATTATTATAACCTTATGAATTAGCTGGCTGTCTCTAACCAATCTGATAGAGAAGTACTTAAACTGAAATTGTAAAACATTTTGTCACATTTTGCAACCAAATTTAATTCATATCATTTTCTGTTAACATATACTGAAGAAATTTTTAAATTGTTATGCATTATGTAATATTGTTTTTATAATATTTGCATGCAAGTATAGTATATATACTTAAGCTATATGCTATAAGAAGGGATTTGAACTTAGATTTCCAAGCTCCCTTCAGTCACCCTTTCTATCTTATACAGTTGATACACATGGCCACTTATAGGTGAAAAAGATAAATGATCTCCAATATAAGTATTTTGTGCTGAACCAACACTCATTAGGTGGACTGGATCATCCTCTCCTACATATATATATATATATATATATATATATATATATATAATCGATGGTTGGTTATATTCAGATAGCAAATCATCAAACTTCATTGGACAGGCTTCAATCTTGTCTACTATCCAACTCTTCAGCCACCAATATCAGTGAAATCTGATGGTAGCATGCTCAAAGTCCTTGATTTTCCAATTTTGTGTTACACTGATGTTGTCCATAAGTCAATTTGACCCCTCACATTTAGTATTCCAAGATCATTTTAAATACACAGAAGAAGGATGGGCAGCATATAGACTGCATTTGTAATATTTAAATACTAGTATATGTATTTAAACTAGGTGTAATTAGAGGGAATTTGAGCCCAGACATTCAAACTTCTTTAGACATCTACACCATCTTATACAACTGATACCAATGACCACATACATGTGAAATAAATAAATGAAATATATATATTTGAGATCTTTTTTTTCCACATGTATGTGGTCATGTGTATTGATTGTATAAGATGAAGTGGATGACTAAAGAGAGCTTGAAAGTTTTTTTTTCCATATGTCATAGCATCGGCCGGACGCAAACCCACAACCGTCTGCAACCAACTACTTGCTTGCAAGGTAGCTGCGATAACCTCTCGGCTATTAACGCTTGACTAGAGCTTGAAAGTTGGTGTTCAAATCTCCTATAATTACATTCTAGCTTAAAATATATGTACTATGCATGCATTTAATTATTAAGCTAGACATATATATAAGTGTGTGTGGGGGGGATGATCTGGACTAACATCTGAAGAAAAGCCAAGAACTATACCCCTTGAAACATTATGTGATTTACTAATCTGTATTGTCTTTGTGGGGTTTTTTTTTTTTTAAATGTTTAAATAAAGTTTAAAAATTTCTAGATATTCAACATTTAATGATAGATATGGAAATAATCCAGCATATTATTACTTCAATATGTTTTGCCGTTTTTTTTTTTTTGGTTTGGTTTCTTTATTTTTTAATAACATATTAATGCGGTAGATTATATTTATTAGGCTGAAATAGAAAAAAAACCCATTGCATTATGCAAACAATCAATTAGCACCGATTATTGAACTCATTATAGATTAGTATACTCCAAGAATGAAATGATAACTAAATTAAAAAGTACTCTTATTCCAATGGTATTCACAGAAAAAAATCAAGTTTATTCTTTAGAAGTATCTATTATGCTTATTAAATTTCAACACCTATTAAGCACTACAATTGCTAATTTGGGATTTCAGGATTGTTGTATTTCTAAAGCAATGAATTCCCTTAAAATGTATTTGTGGATACAAATAAATCTATACACGAATTCACTAAAAAGAAAAATCATGACTGGTTCTCTAATAATGAAATTATAATTAGTGATTGATTAAAATAAAGCATATGGCATTCTCTGGCTGGCAGAATAATAGATTAAATGTGGTACTTCATATAAAGAAATTAAAACAGGCAATACTCTCCATACAGTAGTGCCACTCAGTACAAGCCAGAGTAATCAATGGATTCCTGAAGGCTTGTGCATAAAATCCCTATCTAGTGCATACACATCCAATATACCCAGACTAGTTTCTAGCTTGTTGCTTTCATCAGTGAGGAATGTTGGATCTGAGAGCACTGCACCTAGATCTTAGGATCTAATGCAACCCTCCAGCAGCCACCTTTTATCTCTACTCAACTACAAGCTAGAAACTAATCTGTAGATATTAGATGAGTAGGCATTAGATAGGGATTTTATGCACAAGCCTTTTGGCATCCATTGATTACTGTGGCTTGCACTGAGTGGTACTACTGTATGGAAAGTTTTGCCTGTTTTAATAACAGTTATGAGAAAGCATAAAAAATGGTGATCATGTGATGTTTAGTGGTTAAATATAAAGAACTGAAGGCAAAATGTGAATGACTGACAAAAAGTTTAAAAATGATTGGTGGATTATAAGTGCAGAACAATACAGATATTCACTGGTTATATTCTTTCTAAATCTTTTTTGATGCTTTGAAAGCAACAAATGAACTTCATAAATATATCACAATCCTATAAATCTAGCAATGATATTCTCTTATAGTACAACAGTAATATTTTGAACAGGCAAAACTCACTTTACGTATTGCCACATACAGCAAGCTAGAGTAATCAATGGATGCCAGAAGGCTTGTGCATAAAATCCCCATCTAGTGCCTACTCATCCAATATCCCCAGACTAGTTTCTGGTTTGTAGCCTCCATCAGTGAGGAGCCTTGGATCTGAGAGCACTGCACCTAGATCTTGGGATCTAATGCAACCTTCCAGCAGCCACCTTTTATCTCCATTTAACTACAAAACTATGAGTCTTAAATTGAAAACTCCATAATGTTTGAGTAGGCACTATATGGGGATTTTATGCACAAGCCATCTGGCATCCATTGATTACTCTAGCTTGCAGTGTGTTACAATACGTATAGTGAGTTTTGTCTGTTTTAACAACAGTTGTACATAAGCATAAGAAGTGGTGATCATGTGATGTTTATTGGCTTAATATTTTGAACAGGTGGAAGAAATATTTTGATCATCTTTTGAATAATAATATAAAAATTAAGAAAATGACTTTTAATGATATATCCATTTCATATATCCAATTTGGGCAAAGATATCCAGCTTAATGAACTGCAACTCTTTGTAATCCTAAAAATGTAAAAACTGCAGATCATAATGAAACACTTGCAATTTTAAAATATGATTATATGTTAACTTCATATATATTGGATTTTTTAAGAAAAATATGGACTCATGAAGATATGTTGCATGATCTTGAGAATGTTTTAATTGTTCCAAATCTTAAAATTAAAGAAAATAGATGAGATTTCAGTAAGTATTGTGAAATATTTTTATTATTCACTACAGCTGTGGTACATTTGAGAATTTTGTAGAAATATTATTTTTAGACTTAGGTGAATCAGAGACTCAATATGGTTTTATATAATCAGATAGCACTGTAGATATAATTATTTTGATATACAAATCAAGTGTCAAAAACAGTAGAATAAAATTTATAGATTGCTTTTATTGATTTAGTCAAGGCATTTGATTCAGATAATCACATAGGTTTATGACATCATTTGAAATTAGCTGAGTCGTCAAAATGTATACTATACACTTTTTACATGAAAAGGTGTTTTAAATAAAAAAATCAGGCATTTGAAATGAAAAACGTGGTTAAACAAGATTGTGTATTTACTCTAATATTGTTTATAATTTTTATGACAGTTTTTTTTTGTGGAATTATCCACAAAGGTTCACAGGTGGCTTAATGAAATAAGGATCAACATCTGATACAGATTTGATGGAGGAACTTTTAATTTGATTAAAAGCAAAAATTCGTCTTTTGGGGTTCTGGATTTATAATATGCTGATGATTTGTTTGAAGGTTAATCAAACATTTAAAGACTTTGATTTAAAAATTATTGTTCAAAAAACTGAAGTTCTTTATTGTCCAGTGGCAGAAGAAACATTTTTGGCATCTTTTAGCTTGGATAATTAGCTTATGAATGTTAACCATTTTAAATACCTAGGTAATTTTATAAATACAAAGTTGGACTTAAAACCTGAGATGTAAAATATTCCAGGATAAAACTATAGAATATTTTATAATAGGGATATAAGTACTGCAACTAAGTTAGCTCTCTTCAGAGATATTGCTTTACCTAATTTATTGTATGAAATTGAGACTTAGACTCTTTATCAATGTCATATGAAGACATTAGAATACTTTTATTTGAGAATGCTCCATAAAAATTTAAAATACAATGACAAGATCATAAAACTATATTTTCTTAAACTTTAAATATGTAAATGTTCAGATGGTTCTATACATGAGGGATCAGAATGACTTGAGGTTAACATTGATATGGCAATAATGTTGGCATCAGCATGGGATTTGGGCTTTCCATCTCGGATTTTCAATGATATGGATGGTCGAAAAGTTGGAGGCTGGAATAGATTGAAGCCTGTCCATTAAAGTATGAGAATTTTCTATCTTAATATAAACTGAGCATTGATTATATATATGTGTGTGGGAAATGATAATCTGGACCAACTAATGAGTGCTGGTTTAGCACAAAATACTTATATTGGTGATTATTTATCTTTTCTACATGTATGTGGTCATGTGTATCAGTTGTATGAGATGGTGTGGATAGCTGAAGGGTGCTTGAAAGTCTGAGTTCAAATCTCCTATATTTATAAAGAAAAGGTAGACTTATCATTTTAAAAATTATATTTTCCTTTTAGTACTAGGTGTATCATAATCATCACTATCTTACATTACTATTATTGGTGGCATTTAAGTATATTTGCTTATATTCAAATTCATTTTAATTTGTTGTATAGTTATGTAAATTTTGTTTGAAATCTTAGAGAGCCCACTTCTTCAAGATAGGGGTACTGTTATCTTTTTTATTTATCACAAATTGATCTTTGGCTATGGTTTAGATAAATTGAAAACTGGAGGAGTATTCATTACTTCTTTTAGCTCTATAATATTTATATGTTTAAAATTACAAGCACAAAGAAAAGATATCAAAGAAATTACACAATAAATATGATACTATAAAGTCACTGTTGCAAAATCACATTTTTGTTGGATTGATCAATGTAAAATAAATGAACAATGTGAAACTTTCTAAAAGGATGTTTTATGGCGAACTTAATCATCATTTTCATGGCAGAGGTAGACTCTGTCTATATTATAAGGATTATCTTAAAGACATTCTAAAAAAGAGCAATATTGATTATTTCTATTGTGACCTTATGCCAGAAAATATAATATAGTGATGAGTTACAAATACGTATAGTGTTGAAGTATTTAAGAAAGAAATGGCTTCCTCTCTTTCTTCCCTTGAATTTGGAATTGTTTATGAATAGCTGCTATTGGTATCTATAATATGTTGCAGTAAGGTCTGATATTGGCAAATGTAGATTACATTCATGCTAACAATTTGTAAATAACTTCTGTATATTATGTTGATTTTTTTTTTTTTTCAATATCCAGGAAGCCATTCATTCGATATAACAGGAGTCGATGTCGACTTGACATATAGTAACAATATTAATTTCCTTTTTATCTCGAAACTCTATGTACGGAATATGATTAAACTTTCATATTTTGTGTTTATGTATGTTTATAAAAATAAATAATACAATTTTTTCTTCATTAAAGTAAAAATAAATAATATAGGTATTATTATTGTATTGATTACATTTATATATAAGTTTTTGTTTTAATTACAGTAATGCGTTAAAAAAAATTTTAATTAATAAAAGTATTTTTCATAATTATTTTCCCTAACAAATATCGCTAACATTTATATGCTGTTTAATATAAATTCTTTAACTCCACACAAAAGCAATTTTTAAATTAGAAGCTTAGCGACTAGGGGTATTACAGTAGTACTGGGTAAAAATAATTAAGAATGCTGGGAGCGAAAATCTCACATGATTTCCTTTAATTAAACGAAACAAAATAATTAACCCGCGTTTAAATTAAGGTCAATGTCAAAAGGAAATAACCAATAAACTTTGTAAGCGATATACAAACATAAAAAAAAAAGTTAATTTAAGAAAGTTGCTATGTGAAAATGTCATGACCCAAAATGAAAGGCCTGGCTGTGATTAAAACAACAAAAATCAAAATAAATGAAAAGAGGGACAAACTTTAATTAAAGTTTTTATAAAGTTTCATGAAAATTTCTTAAAATTGAAGCTTGGAAAAAAAATTAAGAAAAAGAGAGAGGGGGGGAGAGAAACAGCACAGAAAAAAAAGTTATAAAAATTTAAAGCATTTTATATACTCATTAAGAATATTAGCGTAGAGAATTTTTTCCCTGCTAAAAAAAATACTAATTATAAGGATATATAAAGGTTCATAATAAAGGAAAGCGTTATGTGTATATACAACTATTGAAATTTAATAAATCGTATTCAATGTTTAGCCACTGGCCCTGATATATAAATGTTTGCCATATCACTGTATGGTTGGATGTAGAAAATAAAATAATTGAATAGTTTATAGCTCAGAAGTTTATAAAATCGGGAATCGGAAGTGAGAGACCTAGAACCGTAATCCATAGACATCGAGCTCTAGAATTCGCCACTGCACTAAATAAATATGGGGAGAGTACAAATTAGTGGAGTGTCCGACCTAGAATCAGGATGTCATAGAATTTTTTTCCCGAGCAATAAAGCCATAATATTTTTTTTAATAAACATCGAATGACTAATTGCTTGGGAGGGGAGTTTATTAAAAGTTGGAGCATCCAAAGTGAGAATTAAGACTGTGATCCCTGAACATTAAGCTCTAGAGCCCATCATCATACTAAATCACGAAATACATTGTATGGATATTACTATAGTCAGTAAATAATTGAATGTTAATTACTTGAAGTCTATTAGAAGATTAAGCACCAGCAGTGAAAGAAAGCTAAAGCTATAATCCAACGATATTTAGCTTTAGAATCACAATTTTTCACTCAATCATGTAGTACATTTATATGAATATTAGTATAATCAATACATAATCAAATACCAAATTGCTCAGAAGTTTGCTAAGAAATACAAGCACTAGAAATGGACTAAAGACATGTTCTTTATTCCCTTGATCTCTAGAATGACACTATTGTACCACTGCACTAAACCATCCAGAGCATTGTATAAATATTAATGTAATCAATAAATATCCAATTGTTTTTTTACCTGAAAGATTTTAAAAAGTTTAAACACATAAAGTGACAAACCTAGGTCTGTAAACCATATATCTTGAGGTATAAAATTCTGCAATTCTTCTCAACACTAAACCATATTATGTCATTGTGTTGTTATTAATATAATCATAAACATAGTTGCTTAGTTACTTACTTTCAGAATTTATATACTAATATCAAATATATTACCAGGTTCTTTAGTCAAATAACAAGTAACTTTTGTTTTTCAGTATATAGATGTACATCACAATTCTTGAAGGAATTCCATCATTATAATGACTTTTAACAATAGATTGGATTACACTCCAAACAACTATTCTCCAATGTTGTCACCAGAATTTTTTTTATACAGAGACACATTTTTAAGGCATGAAATAGTATAATATAAATGTTTTCTTGAAGTTTTGTAATGATAGTGTTCTAGTTGTATTTTTATATTAGACTCAGTTGGTTAGAGTGTTACCTTAAAATTCAATACTCAAGAATCTAAAGGTCCAGGTTTGAATCCCATGCTAGTACTGTTACTGGCCAGGCCAGCAACACCTGAAAAAGAGGGGAGAATAATACCTCTCAAAATGTTGTGCATATACTAACCTGTTTGATGTGCTATTACTAACAGTTGAATGTATTTGGAATATTTAAATAAAGTTAAATTTTTCTAAAGACATTCAATACACATACTAGATGATGGAAATAGTCCAGTATAAAAAAATACAACTAACAAACTTAAGGTCAGCTGGTAGAATTTGAGGTCCAAAATAATATTGTTCACAGTATTTATTCAACTGATTTGAGTGTGTTTTTATTTTATACAACTGAGGATGGTATAAAATGCATAGAGAGAAGGATTTTTTTAATAGAATTAGTACTAATCCTTAATTATCAATATCTTATCCCTCAAGACTTCAAAAAATATGGTTTTAGCTTGGAATTTCTTATTGATTTATTGTATTTCTATCTATGGGCAATATCAGCTACTGGAATTACGTCACATTTAACATGGTGGTCTTGGAAGTAAATATCACAGAATCAATACTCAACTAACATAATAAATAACAAACATTTTTTAAAACTTAGACTAGATAAATTGAGCATCTAAATGCTCAAACTGTCCCTAGAGTAGTTTAATTATTATACGACTTCCTGAATAATGAACTCTTTTTTTAAAGAGGGGGGGGTGATCATAACTTTCTTGTAAAAGGAATACTAAATAAAATTTGAAAAGTTTTAAAAAAAGTTTTATTGAAGCAAATATTTACATATTACAAAAAATAAAATATTTATAATGTGTTTTTACATTATTGCTATTTAGTTCACAGATTGCAGAAGAACGAAATCAAAAGCCATTTGTCATATTAAAATAATTAGCATTAAAAAAAATCTGTCAAAATCGCTAATATCAATTTCATATCTTTCTGAAAGTTCTCCTGTCCATTACTCTTGATTATAAATAGCTTTTTAATTTAATTATCTTTATCTCAACTGCCTATCTAATTTACTTTATCTTCTTTGCATAATTCATTCATTTTTTTATTTACCCTCTTCAACATTTTATTATACCAAATTCTATTTTTCCAGTTTATCTTTATGTTAAGATGTGATATGTTGGACTATTCCCATCATTTATGAGTGAATGTTGAATGTACAGAAAATTTTCTGTACATTCAACATTCACTCATAAATGATGGAAATAGTCCAACATATCACATCTTATACCATCATTACAAACATTCAGACAAATATCTTTATGTTCTTTTTCAAATTCATAACTCAAAAATTATTACTTTTTTTAGCTACTTTTATAAAATAAAAGTCTCTGCTCCATACAAAATCACACCCTAAATCAAAACATTTAAGAAGCCTTTTTTTTTTTAATTTCAAATTTAATAATTGAAAAAAAAATCTTCAAAAAATAATCAGAACAAAATTGTTTATAAAATCCATTGTTTGTTTTGTAATCTGTTAATTCCATTTTACGATGACAATTTATACACATTTGATTTTTCTGTAATATTTTTTTTTATTAGCTGACTGTGAACTACTTGAGTTCATCTTGTTTTTTTTAATTGGATTGAACTTAAAATCTGTAAATGATTAATAAAAACCTTAGCAAATATCTTATAATAAACTTGACACTCTTACTTTCTTGATATCTTGTTTATATATTGTTTTACCATTGTTTCCAATCACTATATTTAAAGGAAAATTGAAACCAGACTTTCAAACTTTCTACAGTCATCCACAACCAATACACATGACCACATACATGTGAAAAAAATAAATAATCTCCAATATAGATATTTCATGCTGAATCAGCACTCATCAGTTGATCTGGAGCATCATTTCACACACACACACACATATATATATATATAGATATAATTCCTCCTCAGTTTATATTAAGATAGTACATATATAAACTTTAATGGACGGGCTTCAATCCTATCCATTCTCAACTTTTCAGCCATTTATATCACTGTAAAGTATTTATTATTTTATATAGTCTTATTACTTAGGTATTTAGTGAATAGCATTGTGAATTTCTTCTCCCATTATTTATTTTTGTTTAAAAATTCAACATTTTTAGAACTTACAATTGGGGAAGGAGACTGCTACAATAACTGTTTCAGAAATGTATTTATTGATGTAGAGCTTTTCATGCCATCCCCCAGATTTTAGTAGACATTACCAACTTTTCTTTTTATATCTAAAAATATTTCTTCTGAAATTAATATGCTACTTATTTTTTGTGTGTTTTTAGAATTTTTCTTGGCATTTTGTATTTATATTTTTTATTCTTATTATTAAACATTTTTAAATATTATTTTTATAGAATTTTAGATATTTATTTCTCGTCAAAATGTCATTTTCAATTATTTTTTTAGTTTTATTCTTGCACATGTATTGACTTGTTCACTAAAAGATTACTTTGTATGATTCAGTGCACTAAAAATGTCAGTCTTTGGAAGTGCAAGATTCATGGATCCTTTCCAATTCTGGGAATTCGAGCACACAAACTGTTTATGAACTTTTAAGCAACAAAGCCATTGTTTATTTATTTTATTTAAAAAATTACTCATAATCTATTTGTGTAGTCATTTTGAGTAAAATATTTTCTTGTATTTCTATGGAACTAATTCTGGTCTTGGTCAACTTCAAAGTCTATTAAGTGTTGTATCTTATGTATATTTTTTGTTTATTTCTTTCCTTTATCATATATTAAGGTGTAACTCTTGATATGTTAGAAAAAGAAAAAACAATATTAGCTTTATGTTTGAATTGAAATAAAATATAGGTTCAGGCATGAACTTGTTTGTGGATGAATTTAATCATCACCAGGGGAGAGATAAGAATTTACATTCATCATTATCATTATCATCAACCATTATCAATCCACTGCAGGATGAAGGTCTTTCAAAGTTCAATCTATCTTCTCCAATCTTTAACTTCTTTTCTTCACATCACCCCTACACACTTTCTTATCTCATCCATCCATCTCACATGTGGTCTCTCTCTGGGTCTTTTACAATCTCTTGGAATCCAGTTTAAGATTTTAGTTGCCCATCTATTATCATCTCTTCTAGGAATATGTCCAGAACAATTCCACTTCAGTCATTTAATTTTTTCAATGAGGTCAGTAACACCTCTTTGTTCTCTTACCCATATATTGCATTTTTGATCTCTTCTTGTTATTCCCAACATGCATCTCTCCATACTTCTTTGAGTAGTCTGAAGTCTCTGTATTGTTCTTCTATTAAGTGTCCAAGCCTCAGATCTATAAGTAAGAATTGGTAAAACACATTTATTAAAAACCTTCCTTTTCAAATACATAGGCATATTTCCTTTTAATATCAATATATATATATATATATATATATATATATATATATATATAAACTTTAAAGGTACATTTATGAAAAACAAAAACAAGTTACTCACGTAACCTGCTATCACTTGTTATTTATGTTCAAAAGATGGCGCTTTACCAAAACCACCGAACAAGTGTAAAATTTGTTTACATAAACGAAAAAAGAGTCAGAATTAACTACCTCTTTCATTTGCTCACCCCCAGATCAGCTGATTTCAAGCTGGTTTGCTCTCCTCAGTGAGGGATAGAGTATAGAAACTAGATCTAAACACTTGAGAGTCAGTGTTTAGATCTAGTTTCTATACTCTATCCCTCACTGAGGAGAGCAAACCAGCTTAAAATCAGCTGATCTGGGGGTGAGCAAATGAAAGAGGTAGTTAATTCTGACTCTTTTTTAGTTTATGTAAACAAATTTTACACTTGTTCGGTGGTTTTGGTAAAGCGCCATCTTTTGAACATATATATATATTGTAACAGAATAAAGAAAATAAAAATAGAATACCATTATGTAACAGTAAATAAATATATAGATGAAATTATTAATTATTAAAATATATTTAAAATATGTTTATAATCTGTCATTTGAACAGTAAGAAAACTTTGTAACAGCATACAAAATAATGTAATGATGAAAAAGGCTACTATTTTGTAACTGATTACAAATATACAGATGAATGATAAAATGATAGTTGCTATAATTCAATAACTAAACACTAAATAGGATATATGATATGCTATAGTGGTTCATCATTTGTAACTGAGTAAATTAACTGAGAAAACAATTCACTGTGTTGCTAAAATACAATTTATAATTAAATAAGGATGATGCTAACATATAAATAAGAATATATGCATATCATGCTCTATTTGGGTGTCCATTTCTAATTAATTACACATAACATTATAGCCCATTTGCAACTATCCTAAACATTAATTCTGTCATGCTAATAATGAAATAAATAAATAATCTCAGTTCTCAATACTTAAAATAACAACAATGAAAATTAAAACTATTATCATTAAATATTTAAAATATTTAGATATTGGGGAAGTCATTTGAACAATAAAACATACTGGCCATTGCCATCAAATAAAACAATATTAAATATAGCAACTGAATAAAATTACCCACTATGAGATCCCTGGAGTGCATTTTGCTTATCTCCAATACTAGGTTCTTTTAACCAAGAATCCTTCTCATTCCTCTTTCCATGTATATACAACCATTCATGGTAACATGCACACACTGGTGCTGTTTATAACAACTTATAAAAAAAAATATCACATAAAGTTAATATTATGAAGTTGGAAAAGGATTAAATCACTCTTTATTCAGTTTAGCTAAGTACATGTGTTTTCCCACGAGTGCCACTAGATTGTTTTAAATCTAGATAAATATCTATTTAGAGTGTACTGAGTTCAAACTCATTCGGTACATTTTTATCACACATGACTTGGATGACTCATGTCAATAAAATCATAAGATCACCACATCACAAAAATTTATATAGATCAAAGACTCTTATAGATATTACTAACTCATTTTACATATATTGATGAACAGATGCAAAGAAAAAATACTCTTATTAATGGCTTCCAAATAAACATAGTGAAGACCATTATTTAAGTGGATGGCCATGAAACTAGTTACTTGACAGAATTGTTTATCATAATATAAAGATAATAATGATGATGATAATAATGATGATGGTGGTGATGATATCATAATAATAATGATGAACTCACAACAATAAATCTATCTTTATAAACTCATAAGCACTTTTAAAAATCATCCCTTGTCAAAATGGGATTTAAATATTACATTCTCTAGCATTTATATAAGTTTATGGTAATTTACTAAATTACTTTGATAGTTAAAACTAGGATTCAATAATACTAGTGATGATGAATAATCATCACGAATCTCTACACATGATATTCAACTTTTTAGAAATCCCTATTTACTAAACATATTAACTATTAACCTTTGGTTTGATTGAATGATTATTAGTTATTAAATCAATGATGATGGTGATCATGATATCCCTCTTTGATGAGGATGATCAAAACTCATTGGCACAACATAATTTTTTAGCTTTCTATTATTAACCTATAATTATTAAATTTTGGCTATTATCAAGCATAATCCTTAACTACTTAAATGTGAATCCATATTCCAGCTTGCTTAATATTTTTTTTCGGGTGCTTGCTTAACATTTGCAAGTGATTGTTCAATATTTACGAAGGGTGATGATCAATTAAAATGATAGAATTAAGAGAAGACAACATATGATTATATCAACAATAATAACTAGGAAACCAATTAAGATATATAATTATATTTTATTAATACTATTCTTTCATTCTTTAAAATCAAATTTATTAATTAGATAAATGGCTTATTATTACATTAATTAAATATAGAACTAATATAAAATTTATATATGCATAACCAAATAAATTTAATATACAAGTTTGTCATTTTGGATATTTTAAAATAAGCTGGCTTAAAATGACATTTAAAAAAATATTTCATTGAATGCTTACTTAAGACTTTCCTAACTTATTATATCATAAAAATAAATTTCATATGTAACTTGTGTGTTTTATTTCACTTCCATTCGAGTGTGAATCCCTGCTTTATAATTTACCATATTTAAACTAATTATGCATAACCTATTCTTTTGACGTGTTTGTATAAGCAGTTGCACATGCACACTCACCCTGTGATATGTCAACATATATTTTTTAAAATTTGTTCCCTTTATATTAGGGATCAATACATAAATCACATATATAAAAAATATTCTTGCAACCTTGAGCAAAATAAAATAAAATACATTATATCAATTTTAATATGCAACAAGATAAAAAAACATTATAAATGCATATATTTATAGGTTGCTCATTATCATAACAAATGAAGAACAAAAAAAAAACATTTCAATATTACAATATATAAAAAAAATAATGAAAATTTAAGTTTAAAGATTTAAACTGTGTTTGTGTTATGTTATGTTATGTGATATTGAGAATAACTATCGATAAACAAGCCTTTAATGTTTCTGTATCAAAAGAAGAAAAAAATGCTTTGACCAATAAATTAAGGTTTACTTTTAATAAGTAAGAATAAAAGATCTGTTAATGAAAGTTGTCTCAAGTTTGAATTTTCAGACTGCTTGTCTCATGTATAGCTTCAATGAGTTGATTTGCTCCATTTAAAAAAAAAATTCTTGCAGATACTTTTAAGATAAACATGAATTAATTGACTTGCTTGTTTCCACAACTCTAAAATTATTTATTGTTGATGCTTTTAATAACGCTGAATTCGTTGACTGGCTTGCTTATACCATTTCAAAAAGAGTTATTACAAATACTCATAGATAAGTATGAACTGGTGGATTTGCTTGTCTCTTCCATTTAAAAAAAATCATTGTAGACACTTTAGATGACTATGAGAAAAACTTTAACAAAAATTTGATCGATAGCTTCATCAAACTTGGCTATATTGTTTTTTTAATTCATCTTTTCTTTCTTCTTCTCTTGTCAAAGATGATGATTAGATGATGTTTGTGGCTGGTTTTAAATTTATCCATTCTTTTGGTTACTATGGACTGGTATATGAGTCCACAGTAGATTAGTGAATTAACCCATTCTGTAAGATTCCAGGAAGCAGAAGAAGTGGCTTTAAACAATGCAAATTCATTGTATTATACACAGCAAAATATATTAAAATCATTTTACAGAATTGTAAATAACTTCTTCCAAGAAATTCAATTTTTTTTCTTTCTCTTTCTTAATATTGCTGGGAATTACTTATATATATATGCACATCTTCATCTATACCGACTTTAAAACAAGAGTCATTTTTTCCTTCCTTAATTTTTTAAAGAGTGAAAAAACAAATCAATCGCTCACTCTCTTTTGAAAAAAATATGTGAACTGTCCGTTATCTTTGGTTTTCACAAACTCCATCACTACATCTCTCTCTAATAATAATGAATAAAAAACTGATCACTACATCTCTTCTCTCATAATATTGAAAAAAACTGACAGCTACATCTCCCTTTCAATAACATTGAAAAAACTGATCGCTACATCCCTTCCTAATAACATTAAAAAAAACTGACCACTAAATACTGTTTCATTCGTTTATATTGCGAATCTTTCATCAAAGAAAAGGACCACCTGGAAATCTTATCTTGAGATAAAAATCAAAAATCAGAGTTTGACAAGCTGATGTTCTATCGCGATTTTACAAGAAAATTAATAATCACGTTTTATTCCATCAAAGCACCCCCTTTCTAAAAAGTAATCTTAGATACAGATAGCACAAACAAAAAAACTGGCAATCTATAGTCACTAAAAATAGGTGTAAAAGTATTTTGGTGTTTATACAGATGTTCTCATTCTTTCACACTTTTTTCCACGTGTACATTTTTTTTATATCCTAATCTACTAATCTTGATCACCTTATTTCACACTTTCTTTCTGATCTGCTTTATTTTAACAAAAATTAATGTTAAATAATTTAACACCTTATTTAATAAGAAAATATAATAAATCAATATTAAATATTGTTTCTTATTACCTTCTCTCTCTACAACTGCTTATTTATTAACTATTTATAAATCATATAATAATAAATCCACACATAAATCTATATATATAAAAGAAAATTTTTTTTTCTTAATTAAATAATATGTATGTGAAATGAGTCATATATCTACAATATATATATATGAAAAACAAAAAACAAGTTAAAAACTTGCTAACGCTTGTATTTATGTCAACAGATGGTGTTCTACCAAAAACATCATCAAGCGTATGTTTACATAGATGTCAGAGCAAGCATTCACTATCTCTAACTTTAATTCCACTTTCAGATCATAATTTCAAGCTATTTGCTATCATCAGTGAAAGATAGGAATAAAAAACTAGATCAAACACAAACTCTGGGCATTTATGAAACAGTTTCTATTCAGCTTGCAAGCTTGAATCTTTTAGACATGTAATGTCTTCAAACTCAGCATAGCAAGCCAAATAGCTATATGGGTCTGATCTCAGTTCAGCATCACCACATAGTAGAAGCCTCTGCAATATATATCATTGCTAGAAAGACCTCAAAGGTACATTTATGAAAAACAAAAAACAAGTTAAAAACTTACTAACACTTGTATTTATGTCAACAGATACCAAGAACACCATCAAGCGTAAACTGTTTCATAAATGCTCAGAGTTTATGTTTATATCTAGTTTTTTATTCCTGTCTTTCACTGATGATAGCAAATAGCTTGAAATCATGATCTGAAAGTGGAATTAAAGTTAGAGATAGTGAATGCTTGCTCTGACGTTTATGTAAACATATGCTTGACGGTGTTTTTGGAAGAATGCCATCTGTTGATATATATATACACAAATCAATATATATATATATATATATATATATATCAACAGATATATATACATATTCAATACACAAATCAATATATATATTGAAGCAGTCAATCTTAGCTTAAGATTGTGCTTCATGTTTCTACCTACTAACCTGTGTTTAAATCCCTATTTTCCATCCCGCTCCTTTTGTCGTGTATATATATTTCATGTATATATTTGAAATGTGTGCCTAAATTATAAAATTTAATGTTTCAATAACATGTTATAAAATTATTATTAATTTTTTTTTATAAATTATTAGTTCTTTTTTATTAAAGTATCAGAGGTGCGACTCAAATATATATATAGGAGCAAAACTTACTAACAAAGTATTGATTTTTAAATATTTTTATCGTGCGTCATTTTTAGCTTTTTTTTTTAAATTGCTTGTTTTTTTTATTATTAAACTATTGTAAAATCCAATATGGAAGATGCTACAGTACTTGTCTAAAAATTGTTAAAGGGTTGGAAGCACTATTGTTTTAATCTGGGGTAGGTATTTTTTAATTAAAGTTTTACTTAAAATAAAATGGGATTAAGATTAGAGATACTTTTGTTAAAAAACATGCTGTCAAATCTATTTCTAATCTGGAAATAGATTTGAATTTATTTTTGGATGTTATCTTACTGTTGCATCTTCAACAACAACTGATAAAAGAAAAAGTATAAAATGACTGAATTTTGAATCAGAGAGAGATTAACTACTATTGAGAGAACTGAATGTAAACGTATTACGCATCACTTGAAACTTAAATAATGTACAGTAAATCCATCACTTCTTGCCCGGTTAGGTCATCATCTTCTATTTCCATACCATCCTGCTGCCCAAGAGTGAAAAGCCAGACCTAAGAACTTCAGTGTTCTAATAGAAGCTTGCTGCCACAAGAGAATGTGCAATATTTTAAATTGGACTTTAAAAATTGCAAGGTAAATTATTTCGAACTGCCACCATTGAAACTAAATCTAGCCTAATTCATCTATCAAGATTTCCTCTAATATGTGATTTAGTTTTGTTTTGTTTTAATATGTAATTTGCTCTTAAGTCATTTATTTTATTTAATTCTCTCTCATATGCTCTTAACTTTCCTTAACTCTGGTGCGGTCATTTATTTACATGTATTTATTATTTGATTTATATATCTGCTTGCTTATATTAATATGCCAATGTCACAACCTGGCGAGCTTAATTTCTAAAAATCTTTTATGTCATTTTTTTTAACTAAACCTTCATAAAAAGGTTATTAGTGTCCCCTTAATATATATATATAATGCATTATAAATTAATACGTTCGCCAGATTGTTTTTTTCGAATCAACATTTTATGTTGATTTATTATAAAAATATATTTGTTTAACTCTGGATTTTCTACCCGGGGAGAATCCAGAACTTTGGCTAATTAACGCTTTGAAATTTTAAAATATTCTTTATTCATTTCTAAAAAGGTGACCGATTATTTGTTATCTATATAAATGCTAGTTATTTTTTTTCTATACTCCTAAAATAGTCTATGCTTAAAATATCAAATAAAGTACTTATATATTTCATTTATTGTAAAATCAACTAAGGTGGGATTGATTGATTTTAAATAGCAGAAAAGGGATGGGGGTAAATCTTATTGTTTTTTTTACTAAATAAAATCTTCATGTATATTTTATTAATCTAAATATCTCTCTATATATATATAACTGCAGAGTGATATTATTTATATAAATTATAGCATTCAAATAAGGGTCATCTATTTTAAAGCAGTAAATTATATTTCATGCCGTTAGATACATTTATCATTACTGAGTTGCCGACATTTGGCCGTGTCTTCGTATTTATATATATGTGCTTCTTAATCTGGGGGTTGCGACAAGTTTGAACCCATAGATTTCTTCTTGTACCTCATTCCATAGATAGTTGAGCTATCTGAAATCATATTTATTACATATAAAATGCCTCTGGCGGTGATCCCGTAAGTTTGGCACACACTATGCATATCTACTTTCTTCATATAAAAAGGCCTCTGGCAGTGATCCCTAAGTTTGACACACGCTATGCCCATCCACTTCGTCTTTTGTCCAGAAGCACATCTTTTCCTGTTATGTTAGGCTATTATGTCAGCACTGCAAATTTCTTCATATTATTATTATTATTTCTTTTGCTTCATGACCCAGTTTTAATGCTCTAGTATTAAAAATGCGCTCTGCTCGAAATATATATCAATGCCAAATATTAATAGCTAGATTAATTACTAATGTTATTTCAATCTTATCATACAATTCCACTATCGTAACTTACTTCTATATTTAAGAGTATCTATATGCCTTGGGAAAATAAAGTGTTCATCTTACTATTGTTAAATTAATTTTTCATTAAATATTTTGTCATAGATTCAAATATAATCTTTCAAATGTATTTTGTTTATTTTCACGACCTCAATGGCATGAAAATAGTTTATATCATATGTATAATGAATTTTGGAATGCTCCTAGAAAAATATATGTTAGTCACCATGTTTCTGAACCGTAAATCAAAGTGTTAATGACAGTATTATGTAATTCTTTCTAATATTCGATTGGCCTCTTAATATTGGACCCACCAAAAATGTGTGTATTTGTAATATACTATTTAGCTAATAAAAAGCATATGAGAAATAATAGTATGAATGACCCTATGTAATTATCTACTGCTTGCTCATTCACACACATACTAATGTACTTAATTTATAAATGTATAATAATTGGTCAGTATATTAAAATATATTTTATTGTCTAACTTATTTGAGTAGTTTAAATTCCTTCTTTTCTCTATTTCCAAATGTACAGCCTATTTGATATATATTTTAGTTTAGTCATAGTCAATAGATGTCTCATTGTTTTGCTCAGCTTTGCTAGTCGGCTGGATTAAAATTAATTCTCATGTGCCATCACTATTATGTTATTCATTATGTGTTTGATCTGGAGCTTATAGAGTGGGTTCGAATCCAGGTTAGTCCTTGACCTAAATCTTGGGCTGGACTGGGTTTGAAGTACATTTTGTGATTTCCAGCTCATGTTAGATGGATAAACATGTTTTGACTGGTACAATATATATATATACATATAATTTCAACATACACACACATATATATAGCAAATAACAGGCTAGATTTAGAATAACTGGAGATTCTTAACATCCTCTGCTTTTGATCACTATCTAATCTTTGGCTTATTGCAATATAACTTCCACACATATTCCATATACAGCCTGTTGTCAAGATAATGCAAACTATCAAAAACACATAACTTTCTAAGGAAGAACAGTTTTGATCTTAATGATTAGTAAAATAACTGCATTTACTGTTAGATATTATTAATCTGCAGACTCATGTTTGGTTACTAATTAAAAAATCATTTACTAAAATCCACTGAAGCAACATAAACACTTGATATGACTACTTAATATAAAATATTCAATTTCTATGGATTCAGAAGAATTTTTCTCTCTTCAGTTAATCTTCTTTCATCATAAAATCTTAACAATAACTTGGAAATATTGTTGTGATTCATGGCTTTATTGTCACATAGTCTGAGTCATTTCAAATACTTCAGTTGCAGTTTTACCTAATTTAAATTAAATATTTGCTTATTTTTCCATTATGGGTTAAATTATGAAATATATTGCCACATTTTATGTCATAATTTGTGATCCATATATATTAAAGTCTTAAATTTTTTATGGTGCATAACTAAGGTATGTTATTCTCTACACAAAATATGTATTGATTCAGAAATTGTGCCATGGTCTTCTTACATTGACCAATCATGTTTCAACTGAGACACAGGTGAATATATTTATTTACAATTTTGGCAGACAAAACTGACCCAATAAAAATATTTCTATTTTAAAAAGATTTATTATTTTAATACTTAAATTTTGCAGAAGTAGATTATCAAAATAAATCTAGAAGCAGAATTTATATTCTTTTTATGTTTGAAAGAAAGTGTATTCAAAATATTGAGATCCACTTTATAACAGTATTTGAATTTACTTTAAAAACACTTTTAAACAGATATTTTATTTTTAACAAAGTTTATTTTTGTATTTTTATCAAAATTATAAGCATTTCTTGAGTTCATCTAAAAAGTGTCTAAATAAATTGAAGCCAGAATAATAAGACTTTAATATGTCTGATAATAAGAAAAGTGAGAATGGTTTATGAAGATGAGTTTTATGAATCTAAAAAGATTAATTTTTATTTGTATTGATAAATGAATGTAATGCCTTGAAGTGAGATATTAATAAAATCCATGAGTCATGAATTGAGTAATTCCTGTCATAAACTTTAGTACCTAATGGAAGGCACATAATAGTGTTGTAAATCTCTATTCATTATTGTTCTATCCACTATCCCTGAACTAGTTTCTAGTTTATAGATTTCATCAGAAAAAGAGAATTTGCTTCTGGATAGCACTGTGTGAAAAAATCATTAGTTTTGGTAGATTAAATTTCAGATGTGAAGATTCCTACAAATACTCAAAAAGTAATGCCAAATAAGTTCAATTTTTGCATCTTATAAATTAATATATTGATTCTTTGATATTAAGTAATATTTCAATACAGATAAAATCTATTTCATTTTTTAATGTTCTCTTCAATATTCTTTCTTTGTTTTTTTTTTATTTATTTTACCATTTTAAGCCATTTCCTAAATCATTTCTCTGTATTAATTTTGGAAATAAGTTTGCATTTTTTATTATCAGCAGCAGCTATTCATTAACAGGTATGACCATTTCATGGACTATACCCCACTATTATATAGATGATTATTTTATGTAATTATTAAAATCAAAAATGCTGATTCTAATTAAGAAAAAAAAATTACTTCTGTAAAATTATATATTTGTCTGTTTAATAGGATTATGTAAACTTTAAAGAAGTTTAAAATCATAATCTCTTACAATCCAAGTATCAATATTCTTATTTACATGAAAGTAATGATTAGGGATCCATTTTTAACTCAGGAAAATTGTCTTGACAACAGATTGTGAATTTATGGTTTAATAAGTATGTTGGAATTATCACATGACATATATATATATATATATATATATATATATATATATATATTCATTCTACCTTTCAATCTCGTGCATCTTCACTTCCAGATAATATATGGTATAAAATAAAATAGGTTCTAGCTCATTTAATAGTTAATAAATAAAATATTCAGCATTAAAATTAAAATATTTCACCAGCTCAAATTTAAAATACGAATAAGGTTCAGTTTATAAAAATAAATTAAATAAATATTTAATATTTTCATGAGACTTGAAGTGAAAATACAGGTGACAAGATAGATTACATTGAGCCAATATCCTACAGGATACTACCTCAATGGCATAAGAACACTATCTTCCCTTATTACTATTTCAAATAACAAACTCATAGTATTCTTACGACTTTAATAACTTCTACTCACTAAGATTAAACTAATAATTAAATCTTAATCTTCTATTTAATAATAATCTAGCTCAAATAAAATAATCTCAGGTTCATAAAGTTTATTCTAAGTTAATAAAAATACGGTAGTAAAATATGAGAAGGGATTTTATGTTATAATCTACTACACTTAAACTAATAATAATAAATAACAATAATAATATTCTTCATTGTTTAACTAATTCTGTGTATCTTTTCTTTTACTATAATTTTATTACCATAATAAAATAATGAAATAATATAATATGATTTTATATCTTCATGTAATGATATAGTAAATACGTGGTAGCATTTTAATAATCTGACAAACAAAATATGTGTGGCAACTGATAGCATATAATTTAATGTAATATTATGATAACTGATTTATGACCAATAAAATAGTGTAAGATTATGATTATTTAATTATAATGAATACCAATAAAATATTTAAAATTCTTAAAATAATTCTCTATTTATCTTTTGTGCAAAATTATATATTTGTTTCGATTATTATGCATATATCGTGTTTTCATGCAGCGATGTGGAGAAATAAATAACTCGGACACAAAATTTTTGAAATAACAAAATTTAACAAAGTTTATTACTAACAACAAATAAATAAACAATTTATTTACACTATTTACAGTGGATATCCTTAACTTTTTTACTTTACAGTTTGATCTACTGGGTTATAAAAAATAATTTATATTTCAATCATGTCTTTATTTAGATTTAGGACAAAATTTTAAAAAAAATGTTACTATTTGGTTTCTCATTATGGTTAACTTATTACAAATATATTTATCTACTTTATTAGCAACAGCATTTTATCCTTAATATTATTAAACTATCTTATTTTTAAAAAATTCATACTTAGAAAACATTCCATAGAAAACAAAATTTTATAATGAGTATGGACTTCTCAAAATATTAAAAAAATTTCATCTTGCAAAGTCAAAGATGTTACACAAAATATTATCCAAAATTAAGTACTAGATTTTAGTATTTATCACACAATGTTTACTAATCATAATATATTCTTCTTTAAGCCTTACTTTAGTATAATATAAATATAATCATCAATATATGTCTGATAATTAATAAACAAAAAAAATATATTATGCATATTGTTTACATAATCTACTTTGTACTATTGTATTTTAAAAAAATATGCAATACTTATTTTTCTCTTAAAAAAAATAATACTAAAGCATTTAAAATTATTATCACTTTAAAGAAAATATCTTTGTTTAGATACTTTATTTTAAAAAGTTTATATTTCTTTTTCCGAAGTAAAATTCAAAAATATATTCTATGATTCTTTCTTTTCCTTAAAATACTTTGGATCTTCAATTTTAAGTATAATATTCTGCTCATTATAAGCAAATAACTAATCTTATCCAAAAAAAAAAAACGATAGCACAACCTTAGTTCTAAATTATTTATCATTTCTTTTAAAATATCTTACTGAATGATGCAGTTACATTAAATAAAGATAGCGAAAACAGATGCATAGGATTAAGGAAGAAAGCTAGAGTATTATTCTTAACATATCTCAAAATCATGGTACAATGCGAAGAGATATGGCATTTACCTGCCTAATATCCTCTAGTACAGGGACGATGTTAAAGCTATTTCTTCAGCTTTATTAGAACATCAAATATTTAAAGAAATATGAACACTGTCCAAATAAAATGTGTATCAGTCATAGGGCTTTGTTAACTATGCTGATATTCACATACAGACTAAATATTATTTCCATTCCTTATAACATCCTATTTCTTAAAAACATCATCTTGGTTTCCTGTTCACTAAGTACTTCCAAGCCACTATCTCAACATTATTTCTCAAGATTTTTTTATATCTTACATCGATAAATAACTATCTGCATTTACAAAACAATAAATAAAATTCATTAATAGTTAAACAATCTAGCTGTTCTACAAGAAAAGTCTGCTTGCTTCATTATTCTATATGTCTAATCATATACAATCTACTTAGACAAGATTTGAATATCCCATAACATAAAAATTTTAAAAGAATCACATAATTATTTGTTATGTTGGATTATATTACTAATAAAAAAAAAAATAAAAAAAAATTGTCGTATGCATATTTTTAAATCAATCCTATCTTATAATGTTTTTTAAAATGTTGTATAAAATGCGATACATATAAGTAAAAAAAAAAAATTTTACACTTCATTCTTCCAATTTATGGATGATCTAAGAAAACAAAAAATATACATTATAAATTATCAATAGTTATTATTATTACCAATAACCTTTATCTAGTCATCGTGTTCAGTAGGCTTTTCTTTATCCACTTGAGCATTGCAGATATAAAAAATTCACACCCATAAACTTTATATTAAAATATTTTTAGCTAAATTATTAGATTGTTATATTATAAAATTTTAATATTAATAAATTAATGTTTTTATGTTTTTCCTAATCTTATATAAAAAAATTAGATTTAAACTAGGTTAACAAAATAAAAGGAATCAAAACTATATTTACATATTTTCTTGACAATAGTTCCTGATAAGTCCAAAATGTTTATTATTTTCTCTAGAGTTTTTAAAAATGTTTTTCTCCAAGCGCGTTAAAGTTTAAAATAAAATAATTATTAATCCATTTAGTAAAATTTAGAAAATAATCCTTGGTTTTAGTATTTAAGACGATAATTATTAAATCATAATATTAAAGAATTATTCCCACGAAGCTTCTTAATCTTCTCTACCAATATTCTCTGTGTATCCGATGCATCAATCCATCTAATTTAACTTTTAAAAATATTCAATAAACTTTTAAGTACTATTTGTATTTCCATGGATCCATCTTTTATTCATCTATGTGTTCACTTTTTTATCTACGTTTCCTTCTTGATACATTTAAACTTTCGTTTGGTATTTTTTTTATAAATCTCTTTTAAAATAAAAACTTCAAATACTTTTGAACAAATCTTTTCCGAATACATTAAATAATTCAAAGAATGGATATTTTAATATCAAAATGCTTCTGTAACATATTTTCCTGGGTTCTCTATTTAATTCTTGAATAAGCTTATAAATAATAATGCGTCTCCAATTTTTTCATTAGACTTCGTATGATGTCCGAGCTGTGGTTTTTTATGTACCAAAACAGTTCTTCGGTGAAATATTAATAAAGCTGTATCAATAAATATTCCAAACATTTTTTCAACATTACAACTTATATCCACTTTATTTCGTAGTATATCCATTTTTATTGTGAAGCTTAGGTTAAATTTTTAGATAAAATACGACTGATAAAGGAACTTTAAAAAATTTAACAAAGCATGTTAAACGAAATTATTAAAATATTTTTTAGTTTACACTCTCTTTTTTTTGCAAGTTACCTTTTAAAATATTAATTAGTTTTTGTAAATAAATTATGAGAAAGTACTAAAAAAAAAATTGACTAAAATAAAATTTTAAAAAATAAATACTATCTCTTTGATAGTTATAATTTACCTTTCTCTAGTTTCAATACATTATTAATCTTCCCCGATAACTTAGTTACGACAATATTTATAGTCTGTAAGAATACCTATTTCTATTGGTTAATTCTTACTTTAGCTTGAGAACAAATTTACATATTTTTAGTTTATAGTAGAATTATATTTGAAAATAAAAAAATTATGACGTAATGAACTTAAAATATTATTTAAAATATTACTTTTAAATAAATTATTATTTTATTAAAACTATTTAAACATTTAAAATAACTTTTAAAATATCATTTAATAACTTATTCCATTTCTTAATATTCAATTTATCTATTTTTATTTAAATGAAATATTTAATTTTTATATTATGAATGTATTCGTCTTTATTACATTATTTAAAACATTACATACGATAGTTAATTTAATGTTTAATACTATTTACTTTTATGATAGGCAATAATTCTATCCAATTCTATAATATAACTTTTAAAATATTTTAAACTTTGTTATTATTTCAAACAAGCATGTGTGTGATAGTATACATTAAAAGTCATATGATTAATAACTTTGACAGACGATTTTCAATCTATTTCTCTGCCTAGACTAATAAAATTGATATACTTATTATATTATATAAAATAATTATAAAAAATTTGGAAGAACAATTTAGAAAATATAGAATTAAATACAATTCTCACCACCATAAAGTTTATTTTTAAAATGTACAATATTAATTTTTGTTTATTAAATATGATTATAAATTTAAACACTGTATTTATTAACTTATCAGTTTTAAACTATTAAAATTGAATTTATTAAATATACTTTTAATTATTTACAGCTGTGTTATTTAATATGGCCAGCTTTTACAACTATATGAAACAATATTTTAAGCTTTATATAACTATTTTCAAATAATTCGCTATAATTTTATATACTATGTACTTGCTTTACCTTTAAATTGTACTTTAAAAATATAATTGACTTAATATCATTAATGTATTAAAAGAACATATTCTAAAATTTAAAATTTTTAGTAATTGACTGTTATAAATTATTACTGACCTTTAGAAAAGGGTTTAATGATTGTTTAACTGGAAATCTTGAATGTTTGGAGTTATTCATTTAAATCAACTTAATTAGAAAGCACTTCATCTAGAACACTACCCAGATGCAAGAGTCAAAGTAAACTGAAAAACTGGGCCAAGAGTCAGAGTAAACTGACAGACTGGAATTTGTAAGGATAATTTGACTCTTGGTCTGGGGAAGTTGCTCTAGGTTAAGTGCTTTCTAATTAAGTTGATTTAAATAGATAACTCCACACATTCAAGATTTTCATGTAAACATTCATTAAAATATTGTAATATAATATATAACCTACCAGCAGAGTGGTTTATTATATAGTGAGAAAATTAAAAAGTTTGTGAACTCTGTATTAGATCAGATCTAGAGTCGCATTTAAAAGAGGGAATCTTCCTTTTTGGATGCATTGATATGTCAGTTTACTTTGACTCTTGGTCTGGGACAGTTTTTCTAGGCTATGTGCTTTCTAATTAAGTTGATTTAAATGGATAACTCCACACACTCATGATTTCCATATATATATATGGAAATCATATATATATATATATTATAATGGGCACACACGCTGTTACATTCTAATAAATAAAATTAAAAATAAAAGTTCACAGATAAAAACTTTTTTTTAAGAATTAAAAATTGAAAATTAAAAATCATCTAAACTTATATATATATAAAATCGCACAAATGAAAAATTATTAAAAGAAAACTTTATTAAAAGGAAAAAAGAAGTATTTTAAAACTAAATTTTTAGGAAAAAAACTTAAAAGATTTAAAGATAAAAATATATCTTTAAGAATGTATATAATTTAATTTATGCTATTGTGTAAAATGGAAATGATTATTTTCAATTAATTAAAGTAAACTAGCTCTTCGGCATCTCAAAATGTATAATTAAAGGTCAGATAGGAGAAAAAACAACAGGAACAAAATAGCCAATAAAAGAAATCCCTCAGAAAATGGACCTCAACAAAAGGATCATCATCATCATGATGTAATGTCCACTCAATCCAAAAGTTTAATATAAAAGAAAAAGTTTGAAAATAAATTATTAGAAAGAGATGTGAAAGAAGAGACTAGTGTGTTATATGTGTTAGTGTGGGGAGAGTGGAAGGAGAAGGGGTTGAAAGATGCACTTTCAATCCTTTCAGCTATGCTAAAAAAAATGAAATATCATCTTCCTATATTGCGGACCACAGAACATCAGGGCCTGGCAATAAAATGCCACCTACAATAAAGGACCAATGGCTAACTGCATACCGATCTCCTCAGGATGTTGTGGGAATTAACATGTTCCAAATTACAAGCAACTAGAAAATACAGACTTTTTAAAACAGTAAGAACTCTAACTAATGAACTTTAATTCCAAAAAAAGAACTTTTCCAGTATGTTAAAACCGTAAGAACTTTAGATAATTCATGAACATTAAGTATAAAACTTTCCCAGTATTTAAATTATAGCAATAGAAATTCCTATCTGACCAAACTAAATCATTTATTAATAATTATTTTTATTGAATGTATTTTTTTTAATCATTTCCATTAATTTATTTTTTCTATTCTTTTAAGTGTTTATTATGATTTTTTTCCTGTTAAGCTAAACTTTTAATTAAATCATGTTAAATTTAAGTAGGGCATGAATGGCTGCATAGATTTGTAAAGTTATGTTAGGTTAAGGGAGGGTAAGTCTTAGGTTATTTGTTTTGTAGTTAAATTGGGTTAATCGATTGGATATGTTGGTGTAATTAGTAAATGTAGTATGAAGATCTGCTATGTGCAGGATCACATTATACACCACACTTGGGCAAAATAAGCTTATTTCTTATTGACCATCGGAGACAGATGGTATTCCCTGCTTCTTGGATCACCCCTTTAGCCTATGGAATGGGATCTAAGTCATCAAAAATGACTGCAATCCCTTCCTATGGAGTTCTTTTTTCTTATTGTTCTTGTCGCCAGACAGATGTACCATTCCTGTACTGGTCTAAAGACAATTTCTTCTCTATAACCATACTGTTCAGATGTGCATTCTTGACAGTATGGTATTGTGCTGTCATTTCCTGCTGCATTGAATACATCGATATATCAGATAGATTGATGTTAGTTTCACTGCAAACTTTTGGCCTAGGGTTAAATAAGGGATATAAAATATTTTCTTTTCGAGTACAATCTGTGTAGTCTATCCATCCTCGACACTCTAATAAAATTAATTTCATCTGTGTGAACTTCTAAAATAAAAGTTAAAATGTAAATTAAATGCTAAAGTAAAAGTTAGATTAAATAAATAATTTTAAATTTTATATATGTTTAATAAATGTTTGTGGGTGTTATTACTGGCAGTGGCTTCTTTTATTTATTTTTTAATATTGAAAATATTTTTAAATAAGAATTTATATTTTATAAATCTCTGCATCTTACTGAGCTAGTGGCATGAGCTAATGGTTGTATAATAAAATAAAATTGGATATTAGCTTAAGTATCTGCCTACTATATAAATTTTCCAGGTTCAAATAGCCTGGTGGCACCCTGTATGGCAAATACAGTAAGACTCACTTACTCCCCAACCATTACAATATATATAATCAAAATATTCTAGAATACACTCGACAAATTTCAATATGTCTATATAAAATAAATAAGTAAAAATTAGCTATAGCCAGCATGAGAAAGTAATTTGGGAAGATGGGATATATCTTATCTCAAATAATAAGTAAAATATAAAATAAATAAATAGGTAATGAGAATTAAATATAAAAGAAAAATATATATAAAGATGAGCAAATAAGTCGCCTTAGAAATAAAATTAAGTTATAATAATACCTCTTCAAAACTGAGTTACCAGCATTACACATGATAACTAAATCATCTGTCATCCCTTATGACTGCATTTCAAAGAGATTGCATAGTCAATGCCAAACTTAGAGTACAATATACAAAAATCAACTGGTTGCTTATACTTAAGTGCTGAAATATTTATCATACAAATAATGTGGGATCTTAATACATGCTGATTATCATCATTATTCTGATCATATGGTACAATGAGTGTATAGACCCACCATAAATTAATATTTTTTTTAATAAAAATAAAATGCAGTGAATGTTTTTTAAAGGTGATCTTGACTTTTGCACCATCCAGAGAATTATTTGGATGTTCAAATATAACCCCCCTCCCCCAAAAAATAAATTGTTATTGGTTTGGACTTAATTCAAAATCACATGACCCTATGGACTGTAAACAAGAGAAAGTAAAATATATAAGCTTAATCTGCTTTAATTTGACTAGTTTTACTAGAATAATTTACAAATCCCCAAAACACTATGCTATTATGAAATCAAATCACACAAACTTCCAATGAATAGAACATAGCTAGAAGAATAAAAACATTAAAACTATTATCTTTTTAACAATTATTTAATAAATTAATTAAAAAATTAAAAAAAATATAATTTGACAATTAAAAGTTAAATACATTTTTATTAACAAAATATAATTTCACATAGTAAGTAATATTGTCTTATTGATTGCTCTTATTAATTCAATTAACCAATATTAACTTTAAACAGAATTGTTTCTTGGTACAATAATTAAAATTGCAAAACAATATCTGAAAGATAAAAAATTCAAATTAGCTTAAAATCTTTTTTTTTTTTACAAAAATTCAAAGATCCTATACAATTGCATTTGGAGGGGAAAATAAGATAAAAAAATGTTTTAGTTAAAACACACTAATAAAATTATTTATTACTATTTTTTTTTAAATATCTGTAAATGTAGTTATAATGTACACATTAAAATATTTTATATTACCATGTTTTTGTTTTTTTTAGTCCTGCTTTGTAATTTTCAGAGGTTTTTTTGGTTTTTTTATTGTATGTTTCTCCATTAAAGCATATTTTTGTGGTAATGTACACAATTAAATTTATCCATATTTTTAAATTTCAGACATGCTGAATTTCTTCATCTTTCCAATATAATTATTTACAGATCAGGCTAATACACAATGTACTTATCTATTTTTTTAATCTATTATTTTTCAGATCAGAAAAACAGACAGAAAGAGACAGTCATGTGTTTGGATGGAGACAAGTTGAAGATTACTCAGGACAATTCTCTTTTTATATTTTTTAAGAAACAGGTTACATGGTGAGGCTGATGATGCACAGTTTTTAGTTAAAACTTAGCATATTGTATTCCTCAAATACATTTTTCAAATCTTTTTTTAATTTATAGTGAGAATAAGACTTCAGGTTATCAAACTATTTCTCACTGTTACAACTTAACTTCTGCTTGTTTTCTTCAACTTCTAAATCAAGACAAATTTCTTCTAATGTTTCCTTCAACTGTTAGATCTAGAATCTTTGTATCTCCCAAGACAGTAAGGTCTACAGCTTTAACTCACACTCTTATTATTTTTTTAAACAATCCTGCATCCATCCAATCACATATCTTCTCAAACATGACAACATTAAACCTAACCAATTGAATCTATTTTTACAAAAAAGTCATCAAACTATTTACCTTTTTTAAATTAAAAAATTCAATCATAAATTTTTTTTCCTATAGGTGTTTATCTCTTATGCAAAGAAACAAGACAATCTTTTAATTAGCCTTTGATTTGAACAACATTAATTTTTGTTCTAGAGAGATAAAGAAAAAAACAATTTTAATTAAATAAAATAAAATTTCTCAAAATTTTAAAACCTTAATTATTTCTTTTAAAAACATTATTTATTTATCCCTTTTATTGTCTTTTAGAAGTTAAAATTAAAACTTTTCAATAACTTACTGGAGATTTTTTCCCTCTTAATACTTTTCTTTCAAAATTAAAATTAGTAAATAAAATTATACTTTGAATTACAAGAGTAATTACATTTTGAATTAATATACTTATAAATAAAATTACTAAAGAGCAAAAACAAAAGAAATTATTTATTTTGTTTTATACTTTTCCTTCTTTTCTATAACTCACTTCTAACAAATTATCAATATCCACATTATTATTTTTAAAATTGTTTAAAATTTTCATATCATTTAATAAATAAAAAAAAACATTAATTAAATCAATTATTATTATTATAAATAACATGAAAAAATTAAATACTGTTTCCTCATTCTAATTTTTTATATGCTTGTAATATTTAACATGGCCAGAGTTGATCACTGTTTTCTATATTCATAAAATTCATTGGTATATATGTGAAGATTGTATGTAATTAATAAACATAGACATTTATATGAGTAGTATATGCATGATATATATCACATCATGCATAAATATCTGAAACAAAATTGATTCATCAATCTGCACACATACATTTATCTTGCATATATTTTATATATATATTACAGTGTATGTTTATTAATTATATATGAATGTGTGTGTTATTTCTTTGAAAATCTGACCCAGTTGTAAATCATATTAAAAATACTGCACCCTTGCAGTAAATATTTAATCATCATCTATGAAATGTTACCATTATTTTGCATTAAATATTAACAAAACCTTTTGTAGGATTTCATCTATTTAAGATTTATTATAAAATTATACCATCATTACAAATCTACATATAACTATATATTAGTCTATCTATTTTATCTAGGATTAATTTTTAAAAGTTTTCAGAAGAAAAAAGCACTAAACCTTTTAAATATATTTGAAATTTAGTAATAGAAAACAAATTAATACATAGAACAATGTTTGAAGAGATATTATTCTCTCTTCTTTAGGTATCATTGTTCTCAGCAACAACAGTGCTAACATATGTGACCTGTAGATTTGTCAGTAATGAGTTTGAAGTAATATTCTGTCCAAATATGCTATTGTGTCAGAGACAACAGTCAGTACAAGTATTACATATTAATGATGTCATGATTTCTTGATTTTTTTTAAAAAAAATATGTTAACTTATTGGGGTTATTTTCCGTTATCATATGAGCAGTTTCTTCAAATTTTCCAAGTGAACATATCTTCATTGGTTTTGCTCCTTCAGACACATTTGCTGTTTGTTTTTAATCATTACTTTGTTCTTTTAATAAGTTTTTGATGTGTCACCTAGTTTAACTAATATATATGTTTTTTTAAATCCATGTGGTATTTCATAGAGAGGCAGTTTTTGTGTTTAATTCAAGTTTGGATTTTATAGAAGTTAGAATTTTTCACAGCTATCCCATTATAAAATGATTAAAAGAAAACAAAATAATGTTCAAAAAGAGGAAAACAAATATATCTAAAGTAGCAGGCAATGCATGAACTAATGAACATATATTTAATTGGAAAAAGACAGCAATATTGGTTAGAGAGGGAAACGCAAAAATTAAGAATAAAGAAACTGTTCATATTATAATGGAAAATAAACCCTTACATTAACATCTGTAATAATTCATAATGTTTGGAAATCATTCTTTATCTTTGTCCTTAAAAAAAATGGAAAAATTAGGAGTATCCTCATTGATATTATATAAAATTTCTATTGATTGTTGTCTTTAACAGAATAACTTAGTTGGTTAGAGTAATACTTTAAATCCAGTATTCATAAATTTAAAAGTCCAAGGAGACTAGAAGCACTTGAAACATAAAGAATGGCACCATCAAAATGTGTTGGTAGTCGAGAGATCAACGACAGCTGCTTTACAAGCAGTTGTCCCAGATTAGTGGGTTCGCTTTCCGGCAGATGCTATGACACATGGAAAAAAATGTGTTCTTTATGATGTTATTTATGTATTGAGTGTTATGATTTGCAGTTAAATGCAATTGAAAAACAGTTTAAATTTTTCCAAAGACATTTAACAATTAATTCTAAATCATAGAAATAATTCCACATATAATTACAAATTAGACGTGATCATCACAAACTTTCAGACAAATAGTATACGTCTACGTTTATCTATATATGCGTAAAGAATGTCATATAACTTATAACTATTAAAAGTTTGATCAGAAACAAGTTATTTACTTTGAATTAGTATAAGTAATTTTATAGTATGAATATTTCTAAGAATTACTTTAGATTGAAAGAGGAAAAAATATTAACTTCTAAGAAATATCGTTAATAAAAGGCTTCCTATTTGTAATTATGAAAAATATTAAAATTGTTATCAAAGTAACAAGAATTTAAACAGAATTGTTTTTTTTTTCATGAATTCTTACAATTGTGAAGAAAATATTATCACTAATAGTGTTCTTTGTATTTATTTACAAAGTTTTCTATAGAACAGTCTCGTTATGACGATTTTAGCTTATTAAATAGAAAATATACAATTTACCATAACTTTTAACAAAAAAATATTTATAATGTTCTTTTTTTAAAAATACACTATGTATAATAAAATATATATATAATTTGCATATCATCATCAACCATTATCAATCCACTGTAGGATGAAGGTCTCTCCAAGTTCAATCCATCTCCGATCTTTAGCTTCTCTTCTCCACATCATCCCTACACACTTTCTTATTTCATCCATCCATCTCACATGTGGTCTCTTTCTGGGTCTTTTACAATCTTTCAGAATCCGGTTTAAGATTACAATTGTCCATCTATTATCATCTCTTCTAGCAATATGTCCAGCCCAACTTCACTTTAATCTTTTAATTTTTTCAATGAGGTCAGTAACACCTGTTTGTTCTCTTACCCATATATTGCATTTTCGATCTTTCTTGTTACTCCCAACATGCATCTCTCCATACTTCTTTGAATGGTCTTAAGTCTCTGTATTGCTCTTCTATTACATGTCCAAGTCTCAGATCCATAAGTAAGAACCGGTAAAACACACTTGTTAAAAACCTTCCTTTTCAAACACATAGGCATATTTCTTTTTAGTATCAAGTTATTTCTACCAAAATCACTCCAACCAAGTTTAATTCTATGATTAATTTCATCCATTATGTTTCCATCTGTATTAATAAGCTGGCCAGGGAATTTGTAGTTGTTAATTTGCATATAGTGTCACATAAGTAAACCATATCAGAAATTATGATTAATTAAAAATACTGTATATAGTGCGCATTAAAATTATAAATCATAAATAATGTTTAATACGTAGCTTAAAATAAAAAACCAGGTAATTCAGTTAATTTTATGATAGATTATAGAACAAGCTTATAACTAAAATAGGAATGAAATGTCTGAAAAACATTCTTTGCAGTTAATGATTTATTATAACATTGAAAGTCAATAGTTAACCTACGAACAAACATGATTATAAAATATATATTTCCTAATTGATATATTTATATAGATTTAACAATAAAATAGAAATTATTTTTAGTGCTTAGTTCACATTAAATAATTATTTTTATGTGTTGTTAAAATGCTATTAAAATAAATGTATTGATGACTGCTGGTTCAGCACGAAGTGCATTCTGGAGTCATTTGTCTTTCAATGTATTTTTATTCTTATGATTTCAAAAGAATGTGTAGTGATGTGTTATTTAATACCCTTATAACAAAATTTTACATAACTTTTTACAGAATAGTAGCAACAGTACCAAAATAATAACAAAGATTGGAATGATGTTAGGCACCAGATCTATATAAAATCACATAAGCATTATTTCCTATGTTTACACAAGCTGTTGTTAACAATAGCAAACTCCTCATACAGTAGTGTCACACAGTAATCAATGGATGCAAGCATGGTTGTGCCTAAAATCCCTATCTAGTGCATACACATCCAATTTTCCAGACTAGTTATATTAGATCCTAAAATCTAGGTGCATTGCTCTCAGATCCAAAGCTCCTCACTGATGAAAGCCACAAGGTAGAAACTAATCTGGGTATATTAGATGAGTAGGCACTAGATATAAATTTTATGCACAAAACTTCTTACATCCATTGATTACTAAGTTTTGCATTGGGTGACATTACTGTATGGAGAGTTTGCTAAGGCTCAAATGGGAACTTTTGTCACAAAGGAATATACACATAAAGAGGAAAATGTGGATGATTTAATCTGCATGTTGTGTAAGGAAGGCATAGAAAAGATTAGGCATCTGTTAACTGAATGTAAATGCCTGAAAGCAGAAAAGATACAAAGAATGAAATTGTGGAAGAATAAATATAAACAAAATGATTATACAGAAAGTGAGTTATTGGTTTTTATGCTGGGTTTGGGAAAAAATAAGAGGAAGCCATGGGGTTGATAAAGTTTATGTTGTGGAAATGGAAAAACTTTGGGTGGTGAATAGAAAGGGAAGTTAAAGTGGCTAACAGGTTTTTCTGGGCATAATTTCTGAGAGATTCCTGAATTCATATAAGAAGAAGTCACAGTACATCACATCATATCACATTACTGTTATAAGTATAAATAAATTATGCAAAATCAGATGGAAAAATATTATTAATATAATTTTAGACTATACTACCATTTGATATAACAAATTTATTAGAAAATAATTGAATAATGATAATAAGTGAGAATTATATATTAATAACTATAATTTTTTTTCAATTTTTATGTAAAATGGATTCTTCAAGTTTAGTACAGTTGTTTCCTATCTTTAGTTTTCATTATCAATTTCACATCATCAGATTTTATTTTCTCATCTATCTATATCATATACAGATTCCTTTTAGCTCTTTTTCAAATTCTTGATATCTCTTTAAGACTTTGTTTATATATTCTCACTTTTTCTAGTAATATGTTTAGTAAACATCACATGATCACCTTTTCTTATGCTTGCTATATGCAGTACTTTCAGATCCAAGGCTCCTCACTGATTAAAGCCACAAGCTAGAAACTAATCTGGGGATATTGTATGAGTAGGGTATAGATAGGAATTTTATGCACAAACCTTCTGGCATCCATTGATTACTCTAGCTTGCACTGAGTGGTACTACTGTATGGAGAGTTTTGCCTGTTTTAACATGTTCAGTGTAGCTTAATTACAGTTACTTTTGTTTTGATTATCAGCAATATTTGTTTTTCTCTCACATGGGTATTTTTCTATTAATCTACCTTGTTTTTCAATACAGATCTCCCAAAAAGTCTTTGTATTGCCATTCTATTAAGTATATAAGTTTTAAATATCTTTATAAAAAAATGGAAGCACATGTATTAAAAACTTTTTTCAAAGACATAGGCTTATTTCTTTTTAACATTTATTATTTCTATTAAAATTATTTCCAACATTTATTAGTAGATTACTTAAATTGTTAAATGAGTGATATAAAAAAAATATTTTACTGAAATTCTTAACAATGAAATTATTCTTGATATCAGTATACTTTTTGATATCTGGTTTTAAATGCAAGTTAGTAAATAAAAGGAAGCATATATTTTACGTAACTTCTTACTTAATCTGAACAATAAATATAAAATGCTTCTTGGGTTATCACCATCATCATTTACTACCATTTCAAAATGAATGTCTCTCCAAGTTTAATCCAGCTTCACCAATCACTAACTTCTTCACATCACACCTTAACACTTCCTTATTTCATAAATCTATCTCATGTGTGGTCTCTTTTTAAGTCTTTTACTATTTCCTGGGACTCAATTTTAAACTTAAACTTTCCATGTAATATTATTTCTTCTACCAGTAAGCCATGTTCAGGTATATTTTAGTCTCTTAATTTTTTCATTGCCAGTATTTGTTTTTTTACTATGTATTTTTGTTTTCAATCTCTTCTTGTTATTTTTAACATACATCTTTCTGTATATCATTGACTGTTATTACTTTTTTATTAAGTATTCAAATCTCAGATTCATAAGTAAAAACTCATAAAACTTATATTAAAAATCTTTCTCTTCACATATATAGGCATATACTTTTAATACAAAGTTATTTTGACCAAAAGCACTTTATCCATGTTTAATTCTAAATATTTATTGGATAATATTGGATCATAGTTAGATTTCTTAAAGGCTGTTTTAAGATGGTGTTATGAATTTTTATAGTTAATAATTATCCAGATAAATAATATGTTTTAGATGTCAGACTGAATTTAAATGCTATTTCACAGTTTCATGGTAACATTTAATATTTAGTAATAAAATGAAGTGGTTATGAAAGACTACTATGTTTGTTACATCAATCTTAGCTTTCTTGTATACAAATGTATACTATGTCATCCTTATATTTAAATTTGCCTTTGTTTCACCATATAATGTATAGGGATAATCTACTTGTCTAAATTGTACTGCATATACAACATTAGATCTGTTTAATTTATATATTTTATCCTTAATATTATTGATTAATCTATTTTAAAAAATGGGTGTTCTGAGTCCAATATTGAATTATCTGTATAGATCATTCCAATTTTATTTCCAACATGCAGTGTGTATGATAGTGCTATTCATTTTTTTATCATTTTTAATGTTTCCTTCCTACCTATAACATTTCTTTTAAATTTGTAATAATTGATAATTTCTTGGTAATATTAAAGTTTAACAACAGTTATTTCTATATATATAGATATTATCTCTCATTTCTATTCTTTATTATAATAACAATTCATGGAAATATATCCTCCATATTATTAAGAAAAAAGTAAAGTAAAACTACCATTCCAAAATCATATAAATAAACCAAAAAATATAATAATAGATTGTGTGCAAATAGTAAACACTTTGATATACTATCAAAATTACAGTAATAAATATTGGCAGTCAGCTGCCTCATCAATTAGTAAATGAAATAAAATAATTATTTCTATTAAGTAAATGGACATACTCGATATAAGGATAAGGTAGCAATAGCTCAGAATTTTGCTATTGCTAACTTTGAATAGTAATCTAAATTGTGAAATGGGCTTTTCTAAAATGAAAATTACAATATGTACATATGTGTGATATTTAAATATATATGTGTGTATGTGTCTACCCATAAAAATTATTTATATATGTGAATATATAATAAATTGTAAGACCATAAGACAAGATAATTCATAAATCTTTAAATTATGATTGAGAATGTACATCAAACCATGCCTCAGTAAAAAATCTTGAATAGAAATGATTAAATTATAACAGGTCACTAATTATAATAGTCAATATTTATTGAAGAATATAGCAAATAAATCACACTGAATTTAAGGTAAAGATCAATTCTACAAATAAGTCAAATGCAGTTTATGATCACCAAATAGTATTAAATCTAATGTATAAATAAAAATTTGACAGTATGCAAAACATCTTCTTTTGTTATAAATTGTTATTTATTTATTTTTAATAATTTATTTACATAAAGACCGATAGCTTTGGAATATAAACTTCAATTTTTTAAATTCAAATCGTAAAAGTTGAAAAAGAAAATAATTTTATGTTTATTTATATTTTTTCATATGTCAGTTTTTTTACAATTAAATTAGTCTTTAACAAAAACGTGTTTCTTGGGGATCATAGATTTTTTTGAAATGTCTTTGGTCATATGTTTATGATTACATTCATCCACAAGGGATATAAAAGTCGATAAAAACCAGTTCCTACCTTGCATGTGAGTAATGTAGTGAAAATTACACTACAGAAATATTATTTATTATTGAATAATCTCTAATCTAATGAATGGCTTTCATTAAGTAATTTCTGTCAAAACTATGAAGGAGTGAGTATATTTGACACTTATCAAATAAGCTGTAGTAACTTGCTACACACATGCACACATACACACACACACATATATATAAACATTACATATATATATATATATACACACACACACATATATATAAACATTACAAGCTAGTCTAGTCACTATATAATTAAAATTACCCCAAATCCAAAATTTGTTTCAGAAATATCAATTTTATAAAGACTACTTGAGGGTTGGTTACTCTGATAAATTTGTTAAAAGTATTTTATTTAATAGTAATATTTCTAAGGATGTAAAGGTTAAAGAAAAATGTGATTTTATTTCTTTGCCATTTAAATTGTCTTCTTATAAAATTGTATGTAGAAATAGTAAATTGTTTGGGAATAAGAAAATTGCTTGGAAAATGGGTGTTACATTGAATAATTTATTAAATAATGCAAAAGAACTTTTTGATAGAAAGACTATTCCTGGTGTAGTATATTTTATCCCTTGTTTATTTTGTAAGAAGGTGTACATAGGTCAGAGTAGTTTGAGTTTAAATGAAAAAATAAAGGTTCATAAAAGTAGAGTTAAAAATAGATATCTTAGTTCTGCTTTGTATGTCCATGAAAAAGATACAGGCCACACTATTGATTTTGATGAAGTAGTTCTTTACACTTGAGAAGTCTGCTTGTAGCAGTGAAACCTTTGGTAGTGTTTTAATATTATTTTTATGCTGGTCTGTTTGAATTTTAAATTTTGGATAATTTTAATTATATATATATATATATATATATATATATATATATATATATATATATATATATTAAACAACAATAAAAATATATGTAAGAGATTGTGGTCTGGGCCAACTAATGAGTGCTGGTTCAGCAAATGTACATCTTGGGGATCATAGATCTTTTTCACATGTTTTTGATCATAATGTTTATGATTACATCTCTCAACAATGTGTTAAATGGATATTGAAAGCAGTTCCTACCTTGCATGTGAGAGATGTTGTAAAAATTGCATTACAGAAATATCCATTGTTGGATAATCTTTAACCTAATGAATGATTAATAAAAAATATTCATAAAAAGAAAGGCTAACTGAAAAACAAAATAAGATGACTAGTAATATATGATTCAAGGTTGCTCCTAAATATCATGAAGTAAGATTTTGTCTCAATCTACTTTTTTATCTGATTGAAGATTCCAGTCTTTGAGAAGGATTTTTAATATTTACATATCCTTATTGAGAAACCTTTTCTATTTTTGTACAAAATAAATCATTTGAAAAGTCAATGCAGTATTACAAGCATAGACGGATTCACTTAACATTACATGATCACTATTCTTTATTTTTACCCAAGCTGTTTAGAGACAAAACTCTCCATACAGTACCACCACTCAGTGAAAGTCAGAGTAATCAAGTGGATGCAGGATGGTTTGTGCATAAAATCTCTATCTAGTGCCTACTCATCCATTTTCCCAAGACTAGTTTCTAGCTTGTGGCTTTCATCAGTGAGACTAGTAGCAGTATTGTATGGAGAGTTTTGTCTCTGTGCGTCATGGATGAATTCCATGCATTTTGTATCTGGAAAGTCGCTGATGAATATATTAACTCAAATGAGAAAAATAAACCTTGTGGAAAAGTAAAACCCTTTTGATATAATTTTATATCTATTGTGATACCATTTAATGTTGCATGAATTTTTTTATTGATGAGCATTTTGTCAAATAATTAATAGTTGTTTTGTATTTAAGAATTTTAGAACATTTTATGAGTACTTTTTCCAAAATCAGAATCATAAGCTGAGGTTAAAGCAATAAATATTAAATCGTTCTCTTTTAAAAGCCTTCTTCAATATGAACAGTCAAAGGCAAAACTTGTTTACACCAGCTTTTTTCTAGTCTTGACCTAACTTGCTCTATATGTAAATAGCTCTCAATTACTGACCCAACACTTGTTAAGTTGATTATTTTCGAAATGCTTACAAGAAAAACATAACGATTTTGGTAATAATCTTTTGGATCACTGCTAGGTTTCTTTGGTTTGAAAACAGTTGTAGTTTCACTTTTACTTCAAAAGTTTTTTTGAATTGTTTCTGTATGAATAATATTACTATCTACTTTTAGAGCCTTTTCTAGTTTAAGATGAACCAGGGAAGTTCAACTTTATCAATATGTATCAGTTTTAGGAGCAGAATGATATTAAAAGAATATTGTGCAAAAACAGTTTGTATTTCTGCTCTACTGATCTTTTTTTTTTAGTCTAATGAACTTGGGTTTAGAAGTCTAACTTATAAGATTTGCAACATCATTAGCAGTAACAGTAGTTTTAAAGGTACTTTTATATGCACTAAAAATTTATTAAAGAGAGCACACCTTATGACTAAATTTTGTAAAGTTCTGCTTCTTCTTAGTATCTCCATTTCTTTTTCTGGTATTAAGCAATTTTACAGATTTATCAGGAATTAAACCACTAAACATCATATGATCACCATTTCTTATGCTTGCTCATAACTGTTATTAAAACAGGAAAAACTCTCCATACAGCAGTATGCTTTATGGCATCTGTTGATTAGGAGTGGTAATACTGTATGGAGAGTTTTGCCTGTTTTATCAGGAATTCTGACACTTTGATAAACAAAACCTGACAATATGTTCATTGATGATTTTGATCTAACCTGAAATGATTTTCTTTTAATATCCATGGAGAATAGATTTTCTGAAAAGTTACAGAAAGAGAAAATTCTATTAATATTTTTTTCAAAATATTCACAATTTTGATCCCTATTAGATTTTTTTAAATTCTTTCTCAGAACTGGATAATTTTCAACTATAGGAATGAAGACTTCTTTCTGCTTCCAGTTGTCTGAATGTAATGCTTCTTTTTGCTTAATATTATAAAATAAGTACATGGTGTTTAAATATAACCATTCTAAGGACTGAAAATATGCTTGATGCTTAACAATTCCCAAAAACCACTACAAGAATTGAAATCTCATCCAGTCTGGAAAAAAAGAATAGAGGTGATTTATATTGGAATAATTAAAATTATTTATATTGTACCATTTCCTTAAAGGAAAAACTACCGAACAAAGAGAATCCAGCTAATTAGGATATAACTATAGTAAACTACAGTTACGTTGCATAAACAATGATTATCAAGACAATTAACACGAAGACTAGGTAAGATAAATTACTAAGATACAATATCTAATAAAACAATATATATATATATATATACTTTTTTATATGTCAAAGTGTTGACCGGGAGGTGAACCTGGGCCTGCTGCTTGGATGGCAGTTATGCTAACTGCTAGGCCACAAATGCTTGACAAACAATATTTTCCATAATTAAATTTAAGAAAACTTACTATAATAAAATATCATAACACTTAGGCTCATACTAAATAATTAGGGTTCCAACTATAATACTCAATTTATTCATTCACTAATCAAAATAGCTTATAAACTTGTTTAATATTATAAATAAAATATGGTTCTATCAAAATAATAAATACAAGTATAAAACTCTCAACATAAAATGTTCAGTAAAGTAACTGGTTTAAACATTAAGGATACATCCCAAAAGATACATTCCCAATGGCATAAGAATATTACCCCATCAAATTCACATAACAAAACTACCATGTAATACTCTCATGTTTTAAAACACACATCTAATAATCTAAAAATATGATTTAGAAATTTATTACAAAATTAACAATAAATTCATTAATATTAATTTAATAACATACTAATTGGACTTTTAACATTAACTAATACTTTCTTATTTATCATCTTTCAATAGAAAATTTTACAATTTTCAAAATAATAATAATAATCATCATCATCATCATCATCATCTCAGTTTCATTTCTATCAAACTAATAACAAAATGAATGAATTAATTAACATCTTGTAGTTAAATATGATGAAGAATTTTACATGATATCTAACTACTTTTATAACATAAATACAATAATAAGTAACTAAATAACTTAATGACTCTCAACATTAAATCTATTTAATGATTAAAGTTTAAGAATAAAACATAAATAATATAATACAATTTTAAGCAACCATTGTACAATTTTTCTTTATTTAATGTGACATTCTTAAAACAAAAAATATAATGTATTTGAATATTGTGGCAACATCAAGTTTATCTCTCAATGGTGTTGTATCAGTTCAAAAATAATTACTAATGATGATATCTTCTATAGTAATAATAATAATATATTTGGTTACTTAATCAAATATAATAGAAATAATATCTAAGTAATCTTAAGGATCATGTGCCAAATAAGTAATATTTTAAATTATTAATTTCTGTGGATCATGCATGGAGAATGAAAAGCCAAATAAGCAACACACAGATAAATCACAATTTGATTAAGGTAAGTTTCAAAAAAATTTAACAAATTTATTTATAAATTAACAATATCATACTATTACTATATAAAACAACATAATATAAAAAAATTACAGAAGTAAAATAAGAATTAACATAATTTAACATAAAAAAATATTTACAATAAATCTTACCAACAAATACAAGAAATAAATAAGAATAGCCTTCACTCAAGCCATTTCAAAATAAAATAAAATGAAACTTACAACAACAACAATAATATGTAATCTTCATTCAGTAAAATAGTATTCTATTATTTGTATTGGGAACAGTTAGAATGAATTTCCCAATTTCTAAAAAAAAACTTAATATTATACATATTCTACAAAAATCTATATTTGTTATAATATAAATACATCAATGTATGTTTATATTTTTAAATACATTTCTTAAAGTCCAAATAAAATATTTTAAAAAAAATTATTAAAAAACTTTTTTTGCAGTTTGGCAAAGTATCATCCTAGTATTTGAATATCATAAATTTTTAAACAAAAAATATGAATATTTATTTCCCTCTATGCAAAAAATTAACTATTATGCAAAAATATTTAAGAGATAATTTTATAAAATTTGTAACTTATATAGGTTTGAATTATTTATAATAAAATTTAAAAAACTACCCATAAATTATATTGCTTAACATTTGTACTCCTTTTTGTTTTTATACTCTTCTGTTACATTCATTATCTCATTCCGAAATTATTTTCACTCTTCTCACTTTCATTCCATTTGAATATGCATCTATTTGAGCTAAGTGATCCCTAATATTTGTATGGGTATCAATTCTTCTTCTCTTATATTATATACTATGGAAATTGTCAAACATCTCAACATCCACAAAAGAAATTTCTATATACTACATCGTGCCCTCTCAAAAAATTATCTACTTCAAATGGTTTAGTCATTACTTTACCAACTTATAAAACTATCTTCTACAATAATTCCTGTGGTGATAGATAGTGATTAAAGTGTAGGGTATGGGATAATAACAATGTCTCAAAAGAGTAAGATAATATCATCATGGGTATAGTGCAAATCATAAGAGTAGGTATGTATTCATCACGCACCTAAGACTCGTGTCATGGCTCTATTATAGTTTATTGATGATAAAGAAATGTGACTGTCCATGGAAAGAGATATACAGCCCTATGTTCACCTATATTTTAATGACTTTAAAATATGGAAATATAATTCACATACAACAATTTTCAACAAATCCCTAACATCTAGGATTTCATATAAATATTATTACACTCCCGACTACCATCATATATTTTCCATACTGAATATCTCATTCAACACCGTAATATATACAAACAGCATTCTAAAATAACTTTCAAAACATAATACTAAAAAAAATCTAATTTCATTTCAAGATGTTTTTTAAAAGTTTTCATGCATAAATGATTTTGATTTAACATCATACATTTGTTATGTACATTTATTTATTTCTTATATTACAATTTTGAGATTGCTATTAGTTTTTCTCTGTATTTCAACAGGCAACATTTATCAAAATAACATATTAATAATTTAACAATGCTATATAATATATGCATATTCAAGCATTCACATTGAAATAAATATTTAAAATATCCTTGAATATTTTCAAAAATTCTTCCACATTTATCATTTTTTTCATAAAAATACACATGATGATAATTTTATCAATGGTTCCTTCCATTGTTTAATATTAAATTCAAGCAATGTGAAATATTAATCTTAAAATACAAATTAGGATTAAATGAAAAAAAAAATACAAAAAAAATTATTAAGTGAAATATAATCAAAATAGTAATAATAAAAATTACCAATAATCTCATTATATCACTAAGACCACTCACAGCGATCAGCTTCTTGGATCATATATTAAAAAAAATAATTATGATTGTGATTGTAAATCACTTAGTTCAGAAAACTACTTTCTGAATATCCATTTTTTTATATTTAATATAATAATAAAATTAATCTATCTTAAGATTAAATTTATAATATACTAACTACAAGTTATTTTTAAAATAAATAAATTGTAAGATTTTAAATACTAATGTTAGGCTTAACAATAATATATATAAAATACATATTTTGTGGGTTCATCCATGTTAAAAAAATTAAATATTGATATACCGACGTTTCGACTTGATCACCCAAGTTGAAACATCAGTATATCAATATTTAAATTTTTTAACATGGATGAACCCACAAAATATGTCTTTTATATATGCAACCAGTGAAAATCTTCGTATCAACATATATATGTAATTAAAGTTACAAAAAGATTTCCCTCCCCCTGATGCTCATAAGTTGAATTGCTTGTCAGTAATCTCACACCATTGTCTAGCTAGAGTTGAACAGCAGTGTGCACAATTATATTTTTTATCTTGGTGCCATATAAATATAAATAATAATACTAAAATTCAGTAAAATCTAAGAAGAGTATTAATGAACCCAAAAAAATAATATGTTTCTTTCAGTGCTTTTTGAAAAACTTTTATCCAGTCATTTAATATCTTCATAGAATAACAGTTCAAAATCCATTTTATAAAATATTTCCTTATGTACATTTTGGTCATTGTGGAGAGCAGATAGATCACAATAAATATATTAAAACCAATATTTGCAATTACCGTCAGACAAAAATTTTATTCACAAACATATAATATAATTTATTTATTTAACACCATTATCAGCAGACATATAGATCATGAATTAAAATAAATATTTCTTTCTTTAAAAATGTTTAATTTTTTACACTTTTAAACATATATCTCTTCACTAATTATTTTTCTTTTCCAGGTTAAAATAGATATATCATTTCAACATTTATTAACTCATAATATTTTTAAGCCTTTAAAAAGACATCTCAGTTCATTATTTCCAAGTAGAGTTTCTTTTAATATATATATAATTTGTTTATTAAGTTGATTATTAGCAAGATCTTTAAAAAGCATAAAACACATTCAAAAGTCATCTTCTTCAATTTGTCTCTAAATACATCATTCGAAAATGTAAATCCATTGTGATTACTTTAAAGACAAATCAAATATGAATTATTACCATCAATTATATAATAAAAAAGAGACATTCATCATACCATAAAACATTTAAAGTTCAGTTTTAAAAGATAGATGCAGAGTCTTAATTTTCTTTTCTTTCTTTTAAATTTAACACTGAGACAAAGATTTTTAATAAATATCCAATTCATCTAACTTTAATAAATTAGCTACATTGCAATATGATAAAGTCATTTCAAATAAATAGTCACTCATTCCAAACATACTGTTTATAAAAATTACAAAGTTCTTACATAAGTCCTCTCTAGTTTTGTTGCAGTATTTTTCTTCATATTTGGCATTCAATTTTACAAGATTTAAGTAGCCACTATCATGTTCCATAAAATTTTTGACATCCTAAGACAAGTTTAAGTAGACTAGACTGACAGGGAACTTTAGTGTTTAGTGAATCATTATTTAAGTAGTTATTTCAACTATATTTTTCAAAAATCTTTCAAATAAAATAATAATAATTTAACAAAAATTATTACTGTCACAATATAAGAAAATATAAGCATTTATTTTTTTATATAGCGTCCGTATATAATCGTATTACAAATATCAGCCATCCAAGCTAATTGTGCAAACGCTTTGCGAGTGTCAATAATAAATGAATACTAGTTATAAATTACAAAATTAAATCTATCCAAATCTGTAAATCACTGAAAATCTATAAAAAATCTGTATAGACTGGCTGTGACCTTTTTTATACTGGTCTTAATTCAATGATTTCTTTCATCAATACTGCTTATACAAATTTGCTAATTTGCATAACTACCACCAATATGATTTTTAAAATTAAGTTTTAAAATTATGTCATCAATATTAAATATTATCAAATTATTTATTGCTTTAACTATTAAATATTTTTATCTAAAAAAAGCTAAATATTCTTCTTAAAACAATTTGTAATATTTAAATAACCTGAAATTGATTTCAACAGTAAATTATTATACTAAGATAAAATAATAATAATTTTAAATATTATTTTTCTAATATCTTTAGACTAAATATTTTCTATGCTTTATTATGTATCAAATTTTGTTAACAAGTTAAATCTAAAGTTTTCTTTCCCTAACTTTCTCAAAGCACACATATTTATATATATCACCTAATCATGTGATACTTTCAGCACTTTTAAAATAATATTAAATTAACATATTTTAAATATTTTAAACAAAATAATTCTCTTAAATATATAATTTATAATATTTACTGCTATAATTAAGTTATTCTATCATTATAGTATCAATTAAATATAATAAATTAAAATTAATACTATATTTTAGATAATTTATTGTATCATTTTCTATTTAATTTATCTTACAATGAGTTCAAACTATCTAATATATCTTTATAGGTTCCTATCTACTGAGTGTGAATGTTTGTTATCAATAATATTTAAATTATAAGTTAGAAAATATTCTAAATTAAATAAATTCTTATACAGCTTCTTATCCAACTATACCTAACCTATCCGTACCTATTATAAAGGGTACAATATATTGTGAAAGGATGGGTTCAAACCCAGTAACAACTAGCATGATACATGGTGGTCATTATATATAGAGACTTAAAGTATATAGATTAATTATTATATTATGCGATGGTGACTATACAAAATACATATATAGCTTAGAAAAGGAGCACTCTGTCATTCCAACATAGTATGTATGGGTGTGTTATAGATGTATGTGTGAATGGATTTAATTGTTGTAGAGGGATGAAATGAGGTTTTCTTTTAATCATATTCTAAGAGCCTAGAAATTTCTAGAAAAAATGGATTTTAAAACAAGAAAGACCAAAGGTGCTAAAAGCCTTCACACCTTGATCAAAATCTGATTGGGCAAAAATCAGAGACAGGAAATGGAAAACAAGTGAAGCTTCTAGAACAAATGGAGGGATCTATAAAAGAAAAGAACCCAGAATGCTCTATCACTTGTCCTTGCAGAAGTTGATGATCATCGTAGCAGGATTGTTAGTCCAGTAAAGTTAATTTTATAATTTTGTTAATTTTAATGATGAAAAAAATGGTAATGTTGGGGTAAAAGCCTAATGTATTGGGCTCAAACTCTATCTCCAACATTTTGTATTCTGCTACATTCAATAATGAAAGCTGCTCTGGATAGAAGCAACCACCAAGATTGGAACTGTAAAGCGACAATTTTCAAAAATGGAGACCCTAGATAGAATAAAGAAAGAAAAACCTCAAGACAGATCATATGTTCACCTGTGCTGTTTTAAACTATTAAATATTATTCCATGAACTCCCTGGGGACATGCAGGTAATATAAACTTTGCATATTGAGTTATTGTTTAAAAAAATGAATAAAATAAAAAGGAAAAGAAATCAGTCGCCAATTATATAGATTTATGTAGAAGAACTTCATAAGAAATTTTATAAGGAAATTATTTTGTTTAAATTGCGTAAACCCATTATAGCTATTGGTGATTGAGGAAACACTTGAATGAAATGAATTGCCTTCCATTAAGTCTAGAAGAAGTAGATAAAAAAAATAGTGTTAGGGAGATCTCTTTATGTTTGTCTGCAACTTTTAAACCACTTGTGAATAATAAATGTATTTGAAAGTATGTGCATATATGTGGATATTACAAATCAAAATGTCAGAGCTTTAATTTTATATGTTAATGGGTTAAAATTAAATTATTCTTTTTATGTTTGTATACCAATACTTGATGTTTAGTGTAACTCTTAATAAATAATGGTGATAATAAAACCATATGCAAAAATCTGTTGTTGAATTATTCTTTTTTTTTATTGTATTGTTAAAAAAAGAATGCTTATTCCCATTTGCATCTATTCCTGGCCATAATGCCACCTGACCTGAGCCTGAGCTAGCTGAGGTTAAACCTCTCACATTTTATTAAAGACTGTGGCTGTTCATTAGTAGTCTCTCCATTTGAATAATTCTTATTTAATATAAGATTGGCACTTGGAATCCTAGTGATGTCCATAAATGCACATGGGGAAACTGCTACATTAATTTGATGAATAAAACAGAATAATATGTTCATCTCACAAAGTGATATATATATATATATAAGTGTGTGTATATGAATAAATATAAGTATATAAGGTCTTAAAAGATTGGAGAAGGGATGTTTTGTTACAATATATAAGTAAAATATTTTAATTGTGATTGCATTTTTCAATTGAACTGTTTTCAATGAATGTCATTTGCTTTTCAAGATGGTTTGAAATGAAGATAAACATACCATATTTACTAAACCACTAAACATCACACAATCACTATTGGTTGTGCTTGCTCAAGCAATCCATTGATTACTCTGGCTTGCACTGAGTGACACTACTGCATGGAGAGTTTTACCATATTTTATTATATATTTAATCAATAATTGATGTACTTGTAAGAAGTTTAAGAAGGTTTGCATTACTAAAAGAAAGTTAGATCTCTTGAAGGGCAATTTCATCAACTTCATGCTGAATAATTAATTTGTAGACGATCTTAATTTTTTAATTTTGATGTACTCTGAATAAATAATTTAAATGCCAACACCATAAAATTATTTTTAATTTTTATGACCCCTGGTGCAGATACCTTCCATTATATTACTAGAGTTCATGTTAATAGTTTCATTATATAATGTTAGTTAATGCAAAAGCTACTGATAATCCCAGTAAGTTATTTGTAAAAAAACCATCAATAAACAAGAAGTAAAGAACGGACTCAAAATAACCCAAAAGCTCTTTAGTTTGGATTGTACATACACATTCAATTTATTTTTGTAATATTCATATAATTTCAGGACAACATTAAGCTATTCTGAAATCAGTGAAACAAATCAGAGGAAATGGCTGTGCCCCATATTTAACAACCTCTAAATATTAAATAAGTCTTTAGTAATAGATGTAAATATAAATTTTAATAGCACAAATATAGACATAATTAATGTAGAAGCTACTGAAAATCCCCTGTAATTTATAAGTAAACTAGCCACCAATAAAGGAAAAGTACACAACAGACCATTTATATTATCTAAGTTTATAATTTAGTATTTTATTTAGGATTTCATAATGATGAAATCACATTTCCATGTGGTGATTATTGGTTTTGCATAGTAAGGCATGTTACTTGCAGGTTCAACCATAAGGAGAATGTTATTTATTCACTACACAGTAAGTGATAATTATTAATATATTTATCTGAAAATATTATCAAAGGAATGCATTCAAAACATTGCACTTGTAAATACAATAGTAATTTAGACAGAGTGTTTAGAGGCATGAATTAAGAAAAGCATGAAAATGACTTAATGGGAAGTGAGGTGTGTAAACACATTCAGGTACAAATCCCCTATATTTACAATTGGGCTCCAGGTATAAGAATGTCTCATATTTCAAATCTTATATACTTTAGTATAGTTTGCATACATATATTGATATGCTTTACAAATTATATAATTATTCTTTCTCCCAAGTTTTGGTTTTCCATTTAGCTGAATGCATTTTTAAAGCTATAGCTATCGTACACAACACTGAAAACCATATTAAACTTAGTGAAAAAACAAAAAATTGAAGAAAACTTAACTATACACTTCATAAAGTAAATCAACATACATATGCAAAACTTATATATATATATATATATATATATATATATATATATATATATATATATATATATAACAATATATATATATAAATATAACAATCTCATTAGTGTAAATAAATAATTACTTCATTAGTTCTTTAATCTTTTGGATGAGATCAATTCACCAAAACTATTTTATAACCAGGTGAGTGGAGTGATTTTTATTGACAATATTTAAATTTAACTTTAGAAAATTTAGCATCTTTTAAACAATATTTTGTTATAGATGTATGCTGGTACTAGATGGATTTTATATATATATATATATATATATATATATATATAGATGGATTTTATACATATATATATATATATATATATATATGTGTGTGTGTGTGTGTGATTCTCAATGAAAACTAATGAATTGTCTTTTTAAAATAATAAATCTATAATTTAAAAAAAGATGTACATTTTAAATACAAATACACTGTAATTTACATAAACCATAACATATCACAGTCTGTTCTCACATATATATGTGCACTGATACATATATAATATTTACATTGATATACATGTATTCAAGGGGTTTTAAAGCTAGCACAGATAGAGTTATGGGATAAAACAGATAAAAGGTATAGTTTATAAAAATATACTCTTTCAATTTATGTAAATAAATTTATTGTTTTCTTCATCACTGATCCTCATTTTAATTCATTTAATTAGTCAAATATCTTAATTTGGAAGTAAAAAGCTATAAGTGGCAATCATTAAAGTCAAGTATTCCATAAAGTATCATAACTATTCATTTTGCTTATGTAACAATTAGTATCCAATTTTAGGATCTATACTTCTGATGCATTGATGATCATGTGCTTATGTGGAATTGGTAGAAATTACATGGTGCATACTAGTCATGTATACTGTTTTACATGGCATTCAAGAATTAAAAATATTTGTAACACTGGATAAAGAAATAAATGATTTTAATCTCTTTTCTCATGCTCTAATTTATATGGCTTGTTCTATATTTATAACTGATCATGCTTTACATATACTTATTGACATTATATAATATAATTGTTACATAAAGATTGTTGCCCTTATATGAGGACTCAGTGAATAACAGAAATTGGCTACCATTACAGTATATATTCAATATTTGTTATACCAGTCACTTGTTCACTTCTTTTGATCAACAAGATCACCATTAGGTCCCTAACTATCTACAAAATTTAATGGTGATCAAGAGTTAATGATGATGATAAAAGTTTCTAGTTAGACCTAGGTACAGAAAATTTTTTTAGCATTGTTCAGACAATTGAAAAAAGGTCACAGAGACAAATGTTCTCCAAAATAATTATGAACAATTTTAAATTTTATTAAATATATTAATCAAACAAAATATGAAAGTTTGACCTAGATTTCTCCAACAGATATATCAGAGAGTGCATGAGAGTACTGGCATCAAATACTTTCATAGATAAGTTCATTTTCTCACCTAAAAATTAAAAGGGATTTATGTCTTCCTGTTAACGATTTTTTAAACAAATTCCAGTTTTTTTTTATTTAGAGATTTTGAAAGAGAACGATCTGGTACAAAAGTCAACGAACAGTGCTATCCTAGAAAAGAAACATCGGTACATAAGAATGTCAAATACCTGTAAATTTTCCAGGAAAAGTCCATGTTTAAGACCCTGTGACCAACTCTGAAAATAAAACAAGAAAAGATTACAGCTTACAGTATCATGTAATCTGAAATGTAGAAAAACCAAAACTCTACTGACAAAGAAAACAAAACAATACACTCAATAAATCACCAGTGAAATATTTGCAGTCTGCAGGAAACACAAACCAATATTGTCTAAATTAATGATGACAAAATAAAAGGGACAAGTAAGTTAAAAAGAAAATTACTAATATCTGCACAAGCATTTATCAAGGGTTAGTAAAATAAAAAGAGAAAACACTAAGTATAAAATATAAATTTGCACTGCACTTTCAGACAAATAAATTTACAACATGAAATCATATAACTAAAACTCCATTACATATAATAAATAAAATGCACAATAAAACAATTAATGATATTTAAATGAGTAGGCAAAACTTATTATAGAAACAAGTTTCTTTTTAGATGAAGCTGAGACTTTAACATAGAGACTTTAGCAAGAGATTTAAGCCCTGGTTATAATGTGAATATGTTTGTTTATCTCTAGGCATAATGTTCTGCCCAGAATATTTCTTCCAGTGGAATACACAATGTTCAGGCTTTTATATAGTTACTTATGAAGGATTTGATCTTCATTTATTTGTTCAGGAATCTGAAGGCAATAAATTGTTGGGATCAGGTCTGGATTAGGCTTTTAAGACATGATCTTGAAAGCACAATCATGGAGCTCTGGGTTTTGTCCTTGGGTTGATTTAGCATTGCATATTGTTAAGATTTTTCATGGCATATATTTATGTCATGGTGATTAGAGGGTCTCTATTAGCATGGCAAATAGTAACTACTTCTAGCAATCCACATAAATCCAAATTTGGTGATCTATGTTGAGCAATTAGCAAATATAAAAATTAGAGCAGCAACCTAAGAAGCAGAATAATCCAGTCAAAAACCTGGGGCTATTTATGTCAACTGTTATGTCCCACCTAATGTTTAATTAAAAGTTTTGACCAGGGTAAATCTCTATCTCCCACTTAATCATAATTAAAAAAACAACATCTGATCAGGCTCCTATCTTATTCAAAATTAATTTTTAATAAATTTTTCATGAGTGATCTTGATCAATGGCATTGGCATTGAGCTCCAGAATATGCCATTTTATCACTGGACCAAAACAGATAGGCAAATCTCTATCATTATTATATGTAATATATGTTATTATATCACTATTAATTTAATACTTATGCTGTAAATCTGTCTACTTTCAATATATAATAAAAATAACAATTCCTTGTTAAATGATTGAAAGAAATCAAGTAAAAGGAAAAATCTAAGTAGGATGGTCTATTGCACCAAAAAAACATGTGATCACTGAAACACCAATAGCATGTTTGGCTTTTAAATGTTCCTTAATGGTGAATTATTAATATTTTGGTAATCTTGAGCATGTTCTATTTTTATTATAAATACTGTACCATTTCCATATATATGGTACAAGTATATTGGCATTGAATAAAAGTTAAAACAAGTAAAATTTAAAAAATCATCAATGAACATAATTTAGTTTTTTTTTTTAATTAGTATTATTTTTTTTTTAGATAATGTACAATGAAAGTTATTTTTGTTTTGCAATTAAAAGTAATAGTTAAATTTGGAAAGAATGAAAACAAGTACAGATTGTTAAGCAGATAGACAATGGAAAGTGATTAAAATCAAAGTGATGTTCTTTATGCAAATTAAACATTGCTGAAATGATTTATAAAAAAAGACTAACTAAAAACTAACAAGAAATGTACATTAGAATAATAAAACAAAAAAAAATGTGCAGGACCTTTCAAAAATGATCGCATATATAAAAGAAGCAAACATTTGGAATTGGTCTACAATAACATAGTTATGTGTGCATATATATATTGTAACCGGACCCCCATATTCTACTTATCTATTTCAATATATATATATATATATATATATATATAAACTAAAAGACAAGTAGAAATAAATACAAACATAATTTTTGTAGATATTTTTCTACACTTCCTGGAATAAAGTAACAACTATAAAAGTTTAAATAATTTTGAATTTAAAATAAAATTTCATTATATAATAAATATTTTAAAAGGTCTAAATAAACATTTTTATTACATTTCTGATTCAGAAATTTAAAAACAAGCATGGTTTATTTTTGAAAACTTTTAATTAATGCTTGTATACATTTCTATTAGTTATTTTTTAAAATCTTTGTATATCATACTTTGATAAGAATTTCAAAGTTGCTTTCAAAGGGATTAAAATTGTTTTTAATCAAGATAAAAAGTTTTTAATTTAGTGTTTTTGTCACACTAGATGACTATATAGAGAGTTGATAAAAAGAATAGTTTAGTTTGGTTTTAAAATTTTTGAGAAGCAGTTGTCATTAATTATAGCTGGTCAGTCAGTTGGCTACCTAAATTGATCCAGAGTTATACAGATAACTGCCATAGATCAAAGGTAGTTGAAGTCAAGACATTCAATCCAGAATCCACCTACTAGTTCACTATGTTGGAATTTTGATATACTTTGAACATAGACCCAACTTCTTTGTATCCATCTGTAGCTGATATTGTATTAGATTTCTGGTCTGATGTCTCAGTGGAATCTATTGAAGACAAACAGCTAGCTTACTTGAAGTTCAATCTAAAACAGCTTCTTACCTGGAACAATTCTAGACAGAAAAGAGATCACTGCAAACCAACTCATTTGGACTATATCTATCTTAATGAGGCCTATAAATCAATTTTACCAAGAAAACCTCAGCTCACAAAAAGTTATTATATGTATCCTATTTCTAGATGCAAGAAATAACATATCAATGCATCATGTTGTATTTATATAAAGTGAGTTGTTTTAAAATAATTCATTTAAAAATGACATTTTAAAAGAAATATACATATACATAATAATATTATTTTAAATTGTTTAAAATCTATATATTTAAAATTTAAATATATTAAAAAGCAACCTGTGATAGTGATATATACATAGAGAGAGAATAATTTTAAATTGTTTAAAATCTATATTTTTTAAAAAAAAAAAATATTGCAAGTAAATAATCAAATCAGTATAATTTTGTTTGGATTTAAAAATCAAGAAGTAAAAAGTATATTATTCTAAAAGCATTATAATTAATAAACAATAATCCTGTCAAGATTGATTTTTTAAAAAAAAAGAATGAAAAAGTAAATACTCTGATTGACTATAAAAAGAGAGACTAATAATTTTAATTTATAATTGAAACACATGGGTATATGTGAATTTAATGTAATTTAACCAAGGAATGAATTATATAAAATATATTTTTAATAACTTTTATTATTGTTTGTCAAATCAAAACTATATGATATGAACATCAATGTGCACATACAATTGTACATGCACTAACATATATGTTAATTGCATTGTATAAAAATTACATTTTATTATTTTGATAAATTCAAATAAGATTGATGAATTTGCTTTATATGTTAAATCAATTACTATGTCACATGTCTGTGCAATTTATTTATATCTGTTTAAGTAAACCTATTAGAACATCTTTGTAAACAACAATATAATAAATTGAATTTTTTTTTATGTTAATCAAATAGTGCACATATGTAAAATTTAATCATTTATTTTATTTTATAAAATATCAATTGAAATGTATTCATTGTAAAACACACATCTGGGTGCATATCTATATATGTGTGGTAAGTCACCTCATTAAAAAAGTATTGTAAATCAATGTAGTAACTTGAAATTTGTATTAATCATGTGTATTACAGTGTGATAGTTCTTTTAATTGTATGTTACTCATAATCAGAAGATTTAATTGATATGTGTATAGCCACATTCTAAAGACCTAATTTCATTTTTTGGTTATTGTTAATAAAGTTGTATTTCAATTATTAAAATTATTACAGTGACTTGATTGTCAAGTTTTTAGAATATTGGATGTTTGCATCATCTCTTGATCACAGTCCTGTTATAGATTTTATGTTCTCTGAGCTAGATTTGAGCAAAATAGTCTGATATATGGAAGGGGGTGTATTTTTAGTGCAGGGGAATTCCAGTATGACACTGTCCTGGTTTTGGCATGAGAGTTATATTCTTCAAAACCCATGCACTACATTTTATTTAGTTTAGTCTATTACAATGTAAGTTTATAGTTGGCCAGTACAAGTGGCCAGAGCATTGGTGATGATCAGCATATTTTAATATCCCAGTATTATTGTTTTGATTATTATGTATTCTGATGGATTGTTGGTGCACCCAAATTAATATTTTAATAAATGCCCAAGCTGGCAAAGGCTCAATAGTTAGCCCAGTCTACAGTAGACCCCCATTCAAATTCAATCACGATTGACTGCCGATTTGTTTTCTTATTGATCATTCATGATGAAAGGTTATTTCTTTTGAGTATAACTTATACTTACATATACTTCTTAATAATGCTGGTTGAAGAAGTTATAATTATACTTTTACTTGCTCTAAGGAGTTAACTGTGCTGATCTTTCAGAGAGATCTTATGATCTTATGCTCTGATTTATATATACCATTACTTGTATATTTTTGTGATATCAAGCATTACTTTAATATCTTTTATACCTTATAAAATTTCTCATTAAATCATTTTATGAAATATTTAATTTGGGCTTGATGATGATTTTCCATCACACCAGGTTCGCACAAATCCCCCCTCCCATTATAACTTATATATATATATATATAGAAAATATGAATATATTTGTGTATATATGAGAACAGGAGAGAATATGATTTTATCAATCACAGCTTTAAAGAAGATTATCTAACAGTCAAACTTTAAGATATAACATTTAATGCAAGAAGGTAATATGAAAAGCAAAAGTATGGAAGAAAAAAGACAACAATGTTATATAATTGTTCTTGCATTTGAGAAGCCCCAAAAATCTAACATGTGATAAAACATTCTGGACAACATGTTTCTATATCATCATATGGAGTTAATATTATATTGCTAACTTGTAGCAATGATAAAAACAGATGTCTGGGCATATGACCTCTAAGTTTTGAAGTTTCTGATTGTTTAAGTAGAAGCGAATTCATATTAAATATTATGTCAGTTTGCTTTCTTTTTTAATATACTGAATACATTTATTTATTTTGCTCAGTATAGTTGTTTTATATCTAAAAGCATATAAGGTACTGCTGTATTATATAATTTTCAATATTTTTTTTTCAAAGCAAATTTAATTAATAACAAACTCTAATACCCATTGCGTATTTCTTCTTCTTTTTTATGTATATTTAATATAACCATTAATTCCAAAATTGTTAATTTACTACGAAATTACCTCAAATATTGATAGTTATGAAGCTCGAAATTGCTTGGGCATTGAAGTTTAATTTCTGAGAGAGCTTTGTATACACGAATATTAACTCTTTATATATTAAAAAATATGAAAGTTTATTAACAAAGCTTTCAGAACTCGGAATGAAATAAAGCTATTGACAAGAAGGCGACCTTCGTCTAATCAATTTACTTACATTCAAGCTATTTTCATTATTCAACTAAAAATGTCAAAATTAATGAAAAAAAAGTAAACGTTTTATGATTGAAAGTATATATTAATTTTTAATAAAAAATATATAGCTTGCTTAACTCTTATAAACCATGTCTATTTATTGAAAAATAGCTTAAAGTTTACTTTGTAGTCTTGGCAGAGCTGAAAGTATATTAAAATATTAATAATATATATATTTAATAAATTTGTTTAAATTAAATCGAGAGATACAAAAAAAAATTCATTTAGTGTTCGGGAGTAATTTCAAAAGTCAAACGCGTTAATCTGCTAAATTCAAATTATAACCTTATGGTTATAGCCGTTACAGTTAACTTGCTTCCAACTTTAACAAGGTGGTAGTTCGATTTAATAAAATTTGTTGGCCAACAGACACCTGATTTATATAAAATTTCCTTTAACGAAAAGAAATAAAAATGTTTTCCCCCCCGTTAAAACAATTTTTAAATGAAAATAACATTATTATCATAATTATCTATCCATCCATTCTTACATCTATCAATTGTTTTCTATTTATTCATCCATTTATTTACTTATCCATTGGTGTATTGATGATATAAATTCAATATTAAAACACATTCGAATCAAATATCACACACTGTATACAAAATTACATGCTCTCAAGCAGGGTGCAATACTATATATTAGGGTGTGTATATCCCTCTCAGATTTTACAACACCGATATATTTACAGACAAGGCACAGATAATCCTGAGCATAAGTTGATTTTCTTCAAGCACCAAGAACCCACGGGCCATACATTCGAACCCACATCTGTCTCCATAGCATGCATTGAATGAAATGACTGTAAACAGAAGGTCAAAGAAGCCTGGCATATACTAATAACCATAATCCCATAAACTGAAAAGAATTCTGTTTCCCCCTTTCTAAGAAATGGTCTATCTGATTTACATATGGTTTGAATAACCTAATGTCATTTACATATACATGCCTGTACAATGACAATCATTCTAATGCCATGACTATGAGGACATTTATATCAGTGCAAATAACTTTAATTTAAGAAAAGCTTGTTTATTGGTTATTAAAAATAAATAAATGTTAAGAATGCTTTCTACTAATTCTTAGTCATAGTTATAGCAACAAAATTTCAAGAGAATCACATGATTTATAGAAGTGGCATATTACAGTACATTGATTACAAAATATAATGAGTTGATTTACTAACAACAACAATATTACATGACTTCCTCATATGCTTATTGCTCTGCATCCAATAATAGTTTTCTTAATTTAGCGCCATCTAGTGTAATCTTGAGAAATGAAAACTAAAACTAATACGAGGATATTATAGCAATATGTTATCTAGTATTTATTGATTATTCAAACTTATACTAGATAGCTCTAGAATAAAGTAAAAAGTGGCACAGAAATGAACACAGCAATAAATAGATTGGTACATATGAAACAAACAGAACTTGATGGTATGGCTGTTATGATGGAAATAAGTATGGAAGGATTTTTTAAAAGTTAGGGGAAATAAAATTATGGTTGCTAATAAAATTCTAGATGAATAGAAAAAAAAAGACTTTTGTATGAAAAATAAGTTTTCATTTGAGATTGCTGACTGGTTATAGACCAATAGCAATTTTATAAAATGTTTACATATATCTTAATGAATAGGTTAAAAAGTAAAATTCAGAATAGATTTTATTCAGGAAAAATTTAGGATATAATTTATATATTGTATTTCAGTTGATTAAAATGTCTTAGAAAGAAAAATAAACATTATTTATGGAATTATTAAAAATTTGAAAAGGTTCTGATAGGGTAAAAGGAATAGATTGTGATGAAGTTATGAAAGTATAGGAATAAATTTAGCATTGTTAAAAATAATTAAGAGTCTTTATAAAGATAGTATTTATAAATATCAATTGGGAATATAGAATAAGCAAAATTTAACCCTATAAATAATTACAAAGTACCTTGTTTGGAGATTTTGGGGAACTTTCAAATTATTTTCATTGTCTTGCAGTATCTTTAGCACTATTTTTCTGGTTTGACATTCATTTGATGATAGGAAGTGAAATTGAAACAACATTGATTTATTAGTGCAAAAAAAATTCTGAAGAAGTCAGTATTCTTTAGCCATCAGAAACTTTAAATTAGAATCTAGTTCTTCCTAAATCATCATTGGTTGCTAGGTTAAAACTTCCAAAAATCACATGACCACCATTTTTTATGCTCTCAAATCCAAGGCTGCTCACTGATAAAACCATAACCTAGACTATAGTCTGGGGATATTGGAATGGATAAGCACTTGTTAGGGATTTGATACACAGATCTTCTAGCATCTATTAATTAATATGGATTGCACTGAATGGCAATATTGTGTGGAAAGAGTTGCTACTGTTTTCTGATTTCTAATTTCTTTGTTCTCTGGATATGAGTTCATTGTGAGATTACTTGAAGAAGATTTTGCTCACATATGAGAGCTACAAAAAATGATTTTTTTTTTGCATAATTTATTTAAATATTTATGATAATTTTTACATAATATTTTTTTGAAAACAAAAGTATACATGATTCCACTTTAATTTCATTTGAATATGTTTTATTTTTAATATATGTAAACAAATTCAATCATAATGATAAAAAAAAAATGTTAGTATCTTTTTTAGCACTTTTAACATGGTTAGTCTGCAATGTTTCTCATATTTTAAAAATTATAAAATGCAATTTTAAATTTTAAAAACAGAAATTCATAGATTTATGATGGCATAATATTTACTCATTTACATTTTAAAATAATATTCAATCAACAGCCTTTCCTTTACATGGTATAATTAAAAGAAAATGTCTTTATTTCACTATGAATATTACTTCACTATAAATTTTCTATATTTTTAAAGTATAAATATGATGTTTTAGGATTTTGTTTTGTTTATAACATTATATTTTTAATAAATCCAAGTTCAATTTATTAAATTCTATTACAGAATGAAGATTTAATACTAATATCATATGTTTAATGAATAGAAAATTGTCATAAGAAGATCAATGGAAATATTTTCAACAGTTGAAGACCTATGTGTGAAATTGGATTGAAAGAAGAATACCCATAATCCCCTTTATTATTTATTTTTCTAAGAAAATTAGAAGTGAGATCCTATAGTTGATTTAAGAGAATATATAATATGATAGCTTTTATATTACTATTGATGTGCCATTTTTCACAAATAGCATAAATGATATGTTACTTTATAAAAAAGGTGTGAATAATTTAGTTACAGAATAAATAATCTATTTGTCAGATAAAATAATCTCCTTTACCTAACCGTACTGTTGTTATCTAGTAATAAATCAAGCATTGATACTTGAAAAGAATGACATTTTTTTATTAGTGACAATTTTTGCTTTTACATTAATTAAGCCATCTTACAATTTTTAAATAATAATTCTGATAAATTTCTAATAATTTTAATAAGCTTGTAAATAAATTACGACTACCTATACAAGGAATAATTAAGTTCAAAATACCATTATATTAATTCACATGACATATTCTTTTTTAAAAAAAAAAAACAAAAAATTTTATTAACAAGATTTACATAGTTTCATGATGCTGTTTTCATACATGGTATACTGCATAACTGATTGCAAAAGTTCATAAGATCAAACGCTTGGTAGATCAATCCTGGACCAAGCCTCTTTGTATAACCATTCTGGTGCAAGCAGCTGGTCCCTGGCACTTATGCTCTTGACAAGACCTATAAATTTAGGTCTCTGTGACTGAAGAGCCTGAATGACCAAAAACACATTCGCATCTGGTTAACCAGACTGCAAAAGTAAGGAAGACAGAGAATCTGATAAGAGAAAAAAATCCTGTCTTGATGGCATTCTGGATATTTAAGGCTTCTCTAATGTCAGATGTAACTTTCTCTGCGATGAAGGTTCTGATTTGGGAAAGAAATGGACAATTACAAAGTAAATGCTGTATGGTTTCATCGGCAGTAAGACTCATTTAAATAAACTAACAAATAATGTTCAATTTCTTGTAACAATGTCAAATCTATATGTCAGATAAAAAATAACCACTTTTATCTGATTTCTGTCTGACAGGTGGAATTAAAGTAGGTATAAAAAGTTATGTAAAAGCTGATTTTAAAATGGTTTTAATAAAATTATAGTTGTTAATAAATTTTAGATTTTTGGGAGATGCAAGAAGTAGATTATTGTAAACAAAAATATTTTTATTTATGATTGATAACTAACTATAGATTTTGAGAAAATTCAAAATGGATTTTACTCAAGAAAAAATGTAGGTTATTATTCATTTCTTTGGAATATCTTAAAAAGAAAATTAAATGTTACTACTGCATATTTAAATATAAAAAGTTTATGATAGATTGCGTAGAAGTGGATTTTACAGAAATCTTACAGAATAAAATAATAAAGATCTTTATTGTTGAAAGTTCATAAAAAATTTGGGTATTGGAAGTTCCAAAACTTAAAATGATCTTAGAACCTTACTTCTAGCATCTGATATTCTAATACAGCATTAAACCATTCAGGAAAAGAGAAGTCTTTAAAAGACTTGGATAAATTAATAATTGATAGGTAATAATTAGTATTGATAGATAGTAATTAGTAATTGGTAAGATAGTAATTGAAAATTGATTATAGATAATTATCCTGAGCTATTTTCAAATTGCATAATCATAATTAATTAAACTAATATAATATAATAATTAAGCAGAAATGTGATTATTTATAGATGAAAAAATGTAACTTATATAAACCAATGTGCCACGAACCTATTTGTCTGGCAATCATTTCAATTATGTTATTAATTATACACAATCTACTAACGTCATAGAATATCAAACATTTTATGCAAAAAAAAAAAGAATTAGAAAAGTCCACAGCAGAATTTTTGAGCCTTATTAATTAAATTTTAAATGACTTGGGAAATCTTGTGATATTCTGGTACCATTAGATTGAGCTTTAATTCTAAATTATTTTACTCTTGCAACTGTTAATCTTACAAACACTAGTGACATCTCTCTTCTGATTCTGGTATTAACATTTTAAGCAATAAGTAAAATCAATAGACTCAAGATAAAATTGTGGCTAAAACTTCTATACTTTCTAAACAATTAGACATTTTGGATTTGTTATATATTGTTTGCAGACATCAACTCTGATATTGAATATCTATGGCAGTCATTATTTACAGTGTGACTTCTGGTGGTGAAATATAGATGTCTCTAATATCATTTAATGCAAGTAAATAGGATTTTAATAAATACTGGAATATACAGAACTGAATTTTGAATAAGTTTTATAATGCCACTGATGATAGGTTAATAAGCATTTGAAAACAGGATTTAGATTTTTCAATGGAAGAAATTTAATTTTTGTATACTTAAAGGACGTGTGTAGCCTGCATAGACAAAGAAGGAAAGGCGAAGATAAAGCAACATCTTGGGGTATTAAATTGTTAATTTTTTAATTTGGTTTTTATTATTATGAAGTTTAATATAACAAAAATTAGAGGAGATAAAAAGGGCAGTTTCTGTTAAATTATTACAATAAATTTATTTCAAGCTTAAGTAGTACATAAAATAAATAATAAATATTTTATTATCAGGTGACCATAGGTGTCTGGTTCAATGATGTGGGTTTAAGATAGACAAAGAGATGGTATATATTGCTCACTTTATTACTATTCAGTGTGGAAACTTAATGTCTAAATCTTGGTTTTTTAAGCATGCCATAATCCTACCCATTCCTCAGACTCATCTTTTTTCAAAACTTATAGATCTGATTGCAAAGTTCAAAACAAAAATAACAAATAAAAGTTTTAATTTATAACTCATCTATTGTAGTCATATACACTCCAATATAACACATATCTTTTATAAATTAAGAAAAAATTTATATAAATTATAATTTTCCAATTACAGGATTTTTTAGAGTTAGAGAAACTATCCATTGATAGATTTATAATTTCATGCATTAAGCATATAGCATGAAAAAGATATCATATTACAAAAGCTTTCTATATACCATGCAATTACAAGAACTAGACTTTTTTTAGTAGGTAGTAAAACAAGCAATACTTTGGAATTGTCTGTGAAAGTCATTTAAGATTAGTAACTTAAGTATGCTATCAGTAATGTACTTAAATCACATGTAATACTACTTCTGAACTTAAATTTGGCAATAATTCTAGTTGGATAGTGAATGAAACAAAAAATGACAATATATATCAGAAAAAGAGATACTAAAAACATTATTAGGTCCCTAACTAATAATTAGGTCCATATATTACGATGTTTATAATTATAGCAACATTGGAATTGGTTAAAAATAAAAAAATAATGATACTAAATTATTTCTAGAGATTGAAATAATGAAAAAAGTAGGATTATGGTTTAATAAGACATTGAATTACCAACACTTCAAATATTTTATCATTTATTTAATTTTTTATTTAGCTACTTAGTTAAGAATACAATAGCCAATTAATTATTGCTTGCAAATAGATAAATGTCATTTATCATTTAAAATTTATCTAATAGAACAACAGTTTGCGTAATTCTTATGTTTATCACGTGCATAAATATTAAATTAACAGCATTGAAAGATCTCTTGGATTTAGAATAAATTTAGTTGTTTACCATTTTTAGCTCAGCATAACATTTAATGTTTATTAAATTTGCAATAACTCTTTAAAAAACAATTTAGACTTTAAACTCTTAAAAACAATATTAATATGCATCCTTAACAGTAGCAAACTATTCATACAATACTTCCACTTAGTGTAAACCTTAGGAATCAATGGATGCAAATAATTTTTTATATAAAATTCCTATCTAATGCTTACCCACTCAATATCCACAAAATCTCTTGCTTTCTTTAATTACTAATGCTTTGCACTGCCGGCACTATTGTATGGAGGATTTGCTGCTGCATTTAACAGCTTGTATAATCATAGGAAATGGTGATCATGTGATGTTTTGGTATTTTATCAGTTTAGCTTACATTATAACCAAATATTTTGAATTGCCTATTGTCTTCTCAGGCTTTAATATTTAGTTGTATGTCTATGCAACAACATGACTGACTGAAGAGCAGTAGGTTCTCGAATAAAAGTTAAATAGGTAATACAGTTAATTTATAATCAAAAAACAAATATTTACTTTAGTTCTTTAATCATTATAGATATATTAAGCATCCTTTATACATCCCCATTCTTTTTAAATTCATATAAATAAATATACAATAAAAGACAAATGACCCCTATGATGCATTTCATGCTGAACCAGAACTTATCAGTTGGCCCAGGTCACTATCTCTCATATATATCTCTATTATATGAAGAGTATTCATCTATAGTAAATTGTTACATTTTTATTTACCATTATCAAACTCATTCCACTCACAACTTTGACACCATCCACCTCAGATAAATACAATAATGATTATTACTAATCATTTTCTAAACTAGAGATTATCTCTAGCACAGGTATAAACTTTAAACCTCAGTTAAAGATTAATATATCTGATTTTTTAATTTTAAATATACTGTATCTTTATTTATATTAATTTAAAAAGAAATGGGGAAGTATGGAGATTGTTTAATACAGGGGTGGCCAACTTTTGTGTTCATAAGATCGACTTTTTATTTTGAAAATATGTTGTGATCGAATTGTTGTCATAGGCGTATTCTAAGTGGAGGGAGATGTGAAATACATACTATTTTTATAAATTTACTTACGTAAAAAATAACATAATTATTTAACAGGCTAAAAAACTCATGTCCTTGGGAATTAAAGCAACCTGAGTAATTATTAACAATATTTATTAGTTCAAATTAGCTACTGATAAAGACAGATTTAGAATTTATTTTATTATCTTAACATTAGTGGGAAGTCTGTGTTTGCATTTCTCTAACCAAGGAATCATAATTAGGTATATACCCTGACAAATATAATAATAAAAAATCCTCAATGGGAATCAGTTAGGACCGAATGTTGTTTAGTCTTCGTTAACTTTAAGTATGAAAATTCTGATTCTCCCAGGTATGTAGATCCGAAACAAGAATAAATATATTCGCTACATTTGGTAATATTGGGATATTTTTCTCAGTTGACGTATTTCCAAAAATCTTCTTCAAATTTTCTAGTTTGTAAGATTAAATCAGTTTGTAAAATTATAATTTCATTTTCTAATGCCTTTTGCTCCATATAAAATATGTCTGAAATTTTTTGGCTAATGCGTTTTACATTTAAATCTTTTTTAAAAGGAAAAGTTATACATTCCACAATTTCTTTAATTTTTTCAAATTCTTGAAATCTTACCTTAAAATCTTCAATTACTTTTTGGATTTCCGGACATATTTGTCCATATTATAATTAATATTTTTATGCTTTTGTAGGTGGTCCACCATATTTGGAAAATGATTCAGATTATTTTATTGCAGATCTTCTATTAGCATAATAAATTTTGTCTTATATGCATCTATACAGCTGATCATATCAATTAATGTTTTGTTTCTACCTTGTAATTCTAAATTTAAATGACTTAACATTGAAGTAAAATCGGTTAGAAAAGCTAAATCACTAATCCATGCTTCATCATTTAAATTTTCACATATACCATCTTATCTCGCAGAGAAAATCTATTATTTTAGGCAATAAATCACGAAATTGTTGCAGAAATTTACCTCTGCTTAACCATCTTACATCAGTATTGTGCCGGTCAAAATCGCGTATTCATTCAACAAGACCAATAATCCAAGCAAAAGTACCTTGAATCCAACCATGCACAAGATACATATGTCAGGTCAAGAATGAATCCTAACCTATTTGCCTAAACTATTGCCTCTCTGACTAATGGATAACGTTTGTGATGACACAAGCAGTGCTTGGTTTTATTCCGTCCCAGCTGGAGGTCATGGTTCACATAGAGACTCAAAATAATAAAGGGTTTATATGAAAATCAATGATTTAATGGATTCTGATGATTGCAGAATGGTACAGATATGATTTGATCGATTACTAATGGTTTGAACCGTAATAATGATAATTCTTTATGGCAACATTACAGAGAATTGAATTTAGATCAAAGAAATATTTAAATAAATAGAATAATTAACCTTAGAGATTAGGAGTGATGACAAACTAAGCTTATTTAAAATGATCAATATTATAGGAATTTAAACCACCAAACATCACATGATCACCATCTCTATACTAGCACATAATTTGTTGTAAACAAAGGCAAAACTAAGATCTAGGTGCAGTGCTTTCAGATCCAAGGCTCCTCATTGATGATGGCCACAAGCTAGAAACTAGTCTGGGGATATTGGATGAGTAGGCACTAGATAGGGATTTTATGCACAAGCCTTCTGGCATCAATTGATTACTCTGTTTGGTACAGGGTGGCACTACTGTATGGGGAATTTTGCCTTTGATTATAGGAATTTATTAAGGAATTTAGTACAAAATAAGTTAAGTCGTTATTTATACAACTTGGTTATTTTCTTTAATTCGTTTTGATGCGGCTTTGACAAACAATGTAAAAGTTTGTTAATTGGTCAGCCAAAAACCAATCAGCAATAAAATATTATTAGCCCTCTTCAAGATATTACAAATAAATCTGTTTTATATATATATATTATATATATATATATATATGCGATCTTCTTTATATATATATATATATATATATATATATATATATATAAAGAAGGCAGCATGCTATTATAGATTACAACAAAATAAATGAGGTCGGTTATGAACCTCTGGGTGGCTTTGCTTAAAAGAAATCCCTGGTTTATACAGGTGGATGATGAGAAATGCTGGCCCTCCAGCCAAAACATGTCTCTGAATAATAATAATAAATGTGATGTGCTGGAATTCCCAAACACATCTTAATGGCAATGCCTGAAAATGGAAGAATCCCTTGGTATGAACTACGTCTACTTTGAGGGAGTGTGAAAGCTTGGACTGGTCATATTTACTTCCGAAGGTCCTGAGGAGTAAGTAGCAAAGCAAAATAATAAATGAAGAAATGGTTGTAACTATAAATACACAATGCCTTGGACGTATATAGATAGATAGTATATCACTAACAAAATTAATAACTTAATTTCTAATTAAACTATCTCCCTGCCATAATGGAAAGTCCCAGAAACCTTAGGCCTTTACTAAACAGATCATAAAACAATATATAAAAAAGAAGTCAAGAATTAAAATTTAAAATATAAGTTGTTTTCCACACTTTACAAATATTTTATTTATCAATAAAATTATTAAATAGTTTATGAAAGATTACAAAATAAGACTTTTAATTAACATAGACGGGGCATTGAATATCAAACTCACTTCTGATGAAGTTTGACAATATAAAGCATAATAAATTATACATCAATTTTTTTACTATTTTTGACCAATAAAAATATATGTATGAAACATATACTGGCAAAACACTATAATAGATTTTACTTAATTGATTCACTAAAATTCTTTATTCTTTCAGAAATAATTACAGGGCTATTTTAAATGGGAGGCAATAGTAAGATACTTTTAAAATAAATCATTCAAAATAAATTTATATATGATATACAAATCTAAACAAGCTATCTATTAATTAATTTACGGGAAATAAGTCTCCCGAAAGTATTTTGACTGGGAAAATAAGAGGGAGAGAATTTAAAGTTAATAGCTCATTGAATTTTGTACTTGGAAATTTCAGTAAATCAAATATTCTAAATAAACCAACAAAAATTAATTTAATTTGCTACATCCAAATACTGTAAGATTTTATAAGAATTGATATTTTAAATTTAATAAAATTAAAAGACGCATTTTCAACCAAGCCATATAAACATCACACAGATATATAAAATATAAATTAGTATTGATTTGGAAAACAAGTAAAATAAAATCAATGGCTTGTGGTGAATTGGACGTTACCTCAGAATCAATCAGTAGGCATTCCATGGCTTGAAACAGGCAGTTAATACAGTCAAATATTTCAGGCTTCCTCAACACAGACAGTCTCTGGATAGATGTTTAAAGCACTGGAAAGCATGGATGGGCTGGTGGGACAGAGCTCCAGAAAGAAAGGGTCAAACTTTTTAGCCAGTCATTCTTTAATCATGATGTACTGAATCTAAACTACACTCTTCAGTGAACCGTTCTCAATAAAACTCAATAATAATCCTTATCAAATTTTCCACTATTTATGTGTTCTGATCTTTATTTATTGGATTGAATCTACAGTGACAACTGCCAATAGCAATCATTGTAACTGTTTCTCTGAGGTTGGTGCCTGCTTTGGAGGGAAAATCTATAACTCTGCATGAACATGCCCCAAGGGTTGATTTGCTAATTAAAAAAAAAACAAACAAGCATACTAAGTTTATCAGTTATTGTACTAACAAAATCTATTTAATTAAGGTTTAGATTAACAAAAATGTAGATTTTATTCAGAAAAATTTTAGGAATTTGGTACAATGACTTTCAAACATATTTGACATAAACTTAGGCAGAAATTTACAAAACATTTCTTACAAATATTACATTGTTGAAATAATTGACTCTCTAATGTACATTGATTAAAAGATAAATATAAAATGTTACCAACTGATTAATTGAAGAAAAATGAATTTTAATAAAAGAATTTAAAATATTTGTAACATTTTATAGATATCAAGGGTTCAATTCGATTTAACAAAATAACACAATATACATTTTTTACAAATACAAAATAAATAAACTATCATAAAAAGGTTAGTTTTAATTATAAAATAAAATTAATGAAATATAAAAGATTATAATATTAAAAATATACTTCCACCTATTATGAGATGGATGTCATTTATTATAAGATTGGGTTTAAACCCATACTAGTGCTGATGACATTGGCACTAGGTGAAGCAGAAATATGTACTATATTTCCAGCTTCAGTATGTAATACTAATTCAGGTTGCCCTTCATCGAGCTGCAGTTGGAAGAGACATCATTTGAGGGAACTTCCTCAAATTGAATTAACAATTTTAAACACTATGTCTGTTACTTCTTTTGTGTTTAGTCTCTTTCTGGCTAACACTTGCTGGTGAATTATGCAGTGGTAGCTCAAAAAAGCTGGGAATTCATCTTCATTTTGACATAGAGCTATAAATCCATTTATGCAACCTAGCATTGCAGCTGTGCCATCCATTGTTATTGAAACTAATTTAAAAAGTGGTACTTTCAAATCATTGAGCAAGTTTTTAAAGGCTTTGAATATATCTACACCTCTAGTTCTTTCTTTCAAAGAAATCAGACCCAACCCTTCTTCTTTATATGTAAAAACTTTAAAAACCATATGAATGAAAACAAGTAATTGTGCTGTATCACTTCTATCTGTTGATTCATCACATTGAAGGGAAAAACAAGAACATCTATTAATATCATTATATAACTGTTCTTTTACATTTACACTCATCTTCTCAATTCGTTGCACCACAGTGTTTTGAGACATCTTGAATTACAGCAATAATTTCACTCTTGTTATGAAAATTGTTAAAAAGTGAATCTGACATTTCCAAAAAAATTTCCTTTACAAATTCACTCTCGGAAAATGGTTTACATTTTTTTGCTAAAAGATAGCTTACTTTGAATGATGCAGTAGTTACTGCTTGTGACTTCAATGTTGGCTTTTTAAAAACTTTTTGTTGATTTTAGAATTGAGTTTTAAGATCCCTAACTTTTGGTACTTTGTGGATAATCTGTTTGATACTTGTTATGTAAAGCTAAAAAATGTCTCTCTAGATTACCCTTTTTAGCATGGCTATTGAGGTAAAGCATATTAAGCAACAACATTTATCATTCACCATTGTAAAAAAAGTAGTTGAGTTCCCATTGTTCATTGAAATGATAAGTTTTCGATTTTTATGGTTCGCTACTCATGTTCATGGGTATAGTAAAATGGAAAAAGAAATACTTATCCCAATTTTATTTCTCCGAACTTAACTGATAAAAATTAAATATTCAAAGTAAATAATAAATATTGAATTAAATATTTTTCAAAAAAATTAAAAACTCATGAACTGCAATCATTAACTCCATTAACGACTTCAGCTTGAACATCTGTTGCCAAGAAGGCTCATTAATCAAGTAAGTAGATAGATAAGAAAAACCACAATTTAAATTAAAGCATAAGAAAAAGTACTTACATTTTAAACAGAAGAAAAATTGAAACTCAATGTGGTCACCGTCTATAGATAATATTGATTAATAATAATAATATATTGTTAATACGGAGGCACTACTACGTTCTGAATATTAGAGAATGAACATTTAGTAATGAAAACTGGGAGTTTTTATATCAAATCTTTCTCTTCCCTGCATAAGTCATAACTTGTTGACAACTTTAAGTCTTATATTTTAGTTTTTAACACTACTTTATTAAATCTTAGTAAAGACAAAAATTCCAGCTGAGTAATTGATAAATAGTGCTGGTCCAGTGATTTTGCCTTTGTCTTACATTTGTTTTTAATTTTTTTTTTAAATTTCAGCTCTTGGTTTCCAGGTGTGAGTCAGAATGATTTCCAAGAAATAAATCTTTTTTAAAAAAAAGAGATTTAAGTTTTGTAAAGTGTAAACATTCTCTTATATGTGTAACACTATTACACTTGAATTTAGGATTTTATATGCAAATGCAAGAAAATTTATAAAATTTATAATAACTTAAAATAGATCATTTAGAAAAGTTGTAATATTCACAAAATCTATCACATTACAGTTTCTTTTGCATATATACATAGGTGTGCTTCTACACACACAATAATGTCTACATAACTTACTTTAATTTATTATTTTAAATTAGAACTACGTATTATAGTTATATGCATACAGGTATTATTAGCTAATTAATGTGCAATATGAATATATGCACATACTTGTTAACAGAACTTTTATACAATATTTTAGTATTAATTTAAAATATACATGGACTTGGATGGATTTGAATTAGAGAAAATTATACTCCTATGAAACATAGTAGTCTGAAACTGGAAGATAGATAAATCATACTGTTTCAATACTAAAGAAAAGAAGCTATCATATAAAACTACCAAATATTCAAGCTAAATAGCTGCTTTTTTTTAGTCAATAACTGCATGCATACTTTTGCATTTGCACATTACGTTCATGCATTGCATTCAGTTACAAAAACACATTAACTCAAGATTAAAAATATTATTTTCAATAATGATACGACTTATTGGACTTCACCTATCTAGAATTGAAAAAAAAATTAGAACAAAAACAAAATAACAAAAAAACTTGAAAATCTTGAGTTAATTTGTTTCACTTGTAATAGGATGGTTCTTGGCAGCCAGTTCTTGGCAGATTGACCTCGCGATCGACCGGTCAATCACGATCAACTTTTTGGACACCCCTGGTTTAATATATTTATAGAGATATTATGCATGGGAAAAAGAAAGATGAATAACTCCATGTGTGTGTATGTTTAAAATTTAAAAAATCAGATATATTAATCTTTAACTGAGATTTAAAGTTTATATCTGTGCTAGAGATAATCTTTAGTTTAGAAAATGATTGGTGATAATCATTATTGTATATAACTGAGATGAATGGTGTGAAAGTTGTGAGTGGAGTGAATTTGACAATAGTAAATAAAAATGTAACAATTTACTATAGATGAATACTCTTCATATATATATATATATATATATATATATATATATATATATATATATATATATATATATATATATATATATAAGAGATAGTGACCTGGGCCAACTGATGAGTGCTGGTTCAGCATGAAATGCATCTTGGGGGTCATTTGTCTTTTATTGTATCTTTATTTATATGAATTTAAATAGAATGGGGAAGTATAGAGGTTGTTCAATATATCTATAAAGATATTATACATGGAAAAAAGAAGGTGAATAACTCTATGTGTGTGTATGTTTAAAATTAAAAAATCAGATATATTAATCTTTAACTTAGATTTAAACTTTATATCTATGCTAGAGTTAATCTCTAGTTTAGAAAATGATTAATAGTAATCATTATTGTACTTATCTAAGGTGGATGGTGTCAAAGTTGTGAATGGAGTGAGTTTGACAATGGTAAATAAAAATGTAACAATTTACTATAATCATATAAAAGAAGTAAACATTAATTACAAACAATTATGTCCAGAAAAATGTTTAGGATTTATTGGCAGAATTATCTATTATTCACTAATTATTCGTTTAAGTATATGACCTTGAAATGGTACTATCATATTCAGATTAAATATAAACAGTAAAGAAACATGCTCTTTTCCTAAAAATAGACAAGCATGGTGGTCGAGAGGTCAGCGACAGCTGCTTTACTAAGCAGTTGTCCCGGGTTAGCGGGTTCGCTTCCTGGCTGAGAAAAAAAAAAGCTTTGTACTGCAGTGCTTTTAAATATTTTTTTTCTTCTGCCACTTGTTAACAGCAAAAAGTGAACCTATTTAACTTTTTCTTTTGTTTTGAAAAATCAACCAGGATAATCAGATGGAATTGACTCAAGTGAGTTTTTTTAAAAAAATAATAGATCTAATCATCTTTATATTGCCATTTTTGTTGTGTTTATCTTTTTTGTATTTTCAGTTATAATATTTATTTTAGTTATATATATATATTGCATATCAACTATTGAACCATTATTGAATAGAAAATTCATCTAAAAATCTATACAGATTGTCTGAAACATAACTTGATAGTGAGTTGTTAGGTTTGAATAGCAATAAATAAAGAAAACAAATATATATTTATAAAAAATTAAAAAAAAAACAAGATTTAACTAAATATTAGAGATTTTAAAAAATACAAGAATATATATATGATTTACTAAATAGGTGGACTTAATTTTTTTCATCTATTAGAACAATGTTTGGAAAAAAAGTTTTTTTTTTTTTTTAAATTATTCATTACATTTGATTCATCAGCTTTAGATCGAATTTCATTAATTAGTTTTTTTTAAAAAAACTTTCATTCCAAGTTGTAATTTATTGCTGTACAGTACTTTTTTTTTTTTTAACGGAACGATCTAATTAAATTTTTAATTGCAAAATCACAGTGGAATACAAAGCTGATACTTTAATTTAAAAAGAATGGTTGAAATCTATAATTACAAATATTTTAATATTATATAATGAGTAATCGACTTATAATTAATAAATAAAATAACATTTTTTTTTTTTTTAAATAATCTAGTGTAAATAATACTTCAATATTATTAACTTGCTATTAAAATACAATTTATATTTTATTGCCTTGTATTTAAAAAATGTAGACAGAAAATGTATATAAATTCTTTAAAAATTGTTGTCATTACTAAAATACCTCGTCACAGTTGGTAGAAATTTGAAATTTCGTGCTATAGACTTAATTTATCCTAGCGTCTCAAGATTCAAAGCTGTAATATAAATAAACTCGACATAGGAATAAAAATACTAACATCAGCGGTTATTATCTACCTAAACTCACAATAGATAGCTCAAAAATAGAGTGAAGAAACAATTTTAGAGACTTTACGTTAAATGTAAATTGAGAAAGTCATATGATATTTTTTGATATATACAATTCTATTAGAAGGATAGGAGAACGGATTCTGCAGGTAGTATAAAATTAAAGTCAATATAACATAGTCACACGATCTAATCACATGACTCCAATTTGCACATACTGCTAAAACATACAGTTGTTGGTCTTACACAATACAGCCAGCTTGAGTTGGGTCAAAACTTTAAGGAATTTTTTAAAATATTAATTATCAGTGTCATATTATGAAAAAGTTAAAGATTTTCTGGGTGTTACCTAAAAATATGCATATAACTTTACTAACATCTTGATTTTATAATGGCTGAAATAGAGTGAAGAAACCAATCTTGAATATATTTTTTGAAAATAAATTTACAATATTGAGATGTTTTCAATTTTGGCATATCAGTGACTAATTATATATAATCGATATGCAAATGATTAACCAAATTAATCATTCTCTCTCTTGCTACCTATATATATATAACTATCCCTCTACATATTGATAAAGCAGTTCAGTTTACTGCAATTCCACTTGTTTATAATTGCATAGTAATAAATCCGGAAAAAATGGACATTGCTAAGCAATTGTAAACAAATGGCATTATATTAAACTGAATTGCTTTAACAATATATGGGTGGAATAAGTTTTTGAATATTTCTTCAGTTAATATTATGCATTGAACAATACATACACCATGAATTAGAATCACTAAACTTTTTTTTTATTTGTTTAGTAAAAAAAATTAAAATGTGACTCAACATAAGCTCTAAGATAATCTTTTGTGACTTGATTTATATCTTAAATCTCATTTTTCATAATTCTAATTTACCAGATATATATGGACACTTATATTAATAAGCATTTAAGAGTGTGAAACATTTTAAAATATAACTATAACCATTTATATTACTAAATTCTACAAATAGTTAGTTGCTTTGAAGATTATGTGATGTTCAAACATCAAAAATGATTGGTTGAGAGTTAATCTATGAATCTTTAATTCCCAAGACCATTATTGTAAACGAACTGGACATATAAGGTAATATTTATCTATCACAATAATTCTACAGTAATAATTAGTTTGGCCAGGTAAAAAAGTTTATCTAATCATTTTTCTGAGTATAACAACGTATAAAATAACTATGATGCAAATTAATTGTAATAATAATTAAACTGTGATGAATAAACTTTAGTTTCTAGTAATTATATAAAGAGTTGGAATTTTCAAAACTGCATAAATTTTTAAGGTCATTTAAATTCTTCAATAGTTGATTATCTACAGCTTTATAATAATTTCCAGTCGATTTTTTTTTTTAAAAAAAAACTCAATTATGCTCAGCTTATTATTTACATAATCAAAAAATAATTCAATTCAATATACTTTTCTCAAAAATTGGCTTCATATATCATCTTAGACATTTAAATTAGAAATTATATAAATGTGTGTGTATGTGGATATGTATGAACAATCAAATCAATTATATTGATTATAGGCTTTTCTTAAGGTTAATTATTATTACAGTAAAATATAGCTAAAAATAATTTTGAAAGTTAAACATGTTTAAAACTATGTATATTTTTTTGAAAAAATACATGCAAGTTAAGAAAAATTTCTTTTTATTGAATATTGGCTTAGGAAAGGGTTATAAGTAAATAATTTATGATTTTCTGTAAACCAAATGTAAAAGAAAGAATATGAGGGTATAAAATAATTATAAGGTAAAAATTAAATAATTTAAACTAAAGTTTCCAAAAGTTGGAAATGAATTTGTATTTAAAATATATTAAAGTTAAATTTAATCAAAAAACAAGTAATTAAACATAATTATAAGAGGTAATTAAAGAAAAAAAAAAGAAAAAATAGTAATTAATGAAAATAAAAGAAAAAAGGGGGGAAACAAGGATTAGTGGACAACAAAAGAAAGAAAACAAGCAAAGACTCATGGGAAGAGCTGTTTTTCAAGCATAATGAAAAAGAAGAGAAATATCACCAATATCTGTGGAGAATCACCAGAATACACATCAGTAACATCATATGGCTTATAAAATTAAGCCATCCATCAAATGTAGAAAGATCCCAGTTGTAGCTTTGTGAGAAATTATTATCATTTCAAAATAATGCTGTTAAAGTTTTTTTTAATTCTGATTCAAATTCAGCTAGAATAACAAAATTCTGCATAAAATAATAATAAGAATGATGTGTTAAGCAAGCTGACATGTGATACCTTTAAAAAAAATATCTATAAGGAGTCATAAAAGGGTGAAGAGATGAAATATATCTTACTTTCCACTGAACAATCACATGATCACCATTTCTTATGCTTGCTCATAACTGTTATTAAAACAGGTATTGATTACTCTGGCTTGCACTGAGTGTCACTACTGTATAGAGATTTTTGCCCATTTTTCTACAGAACAACAGTATCCCACCACTTGCAATTGTATAACCTGCATATTCTTAAGAAATTAAGATTTCAATCTGAATCAACTAACCATATGGACTAATATATGATACTGAAGGCACAAACTTCTCAATCTGTTTAGTAAGCTTGTTGTTGTTTTTTTAAAAAAGAAGCCATAGGTAAGATCTTTTTAAATTTATATATATAAAAGCAAGAGATCACAACTATCTATAATTTTTTTCAAAATAGTTTTATGTATATAATTTTAGCCTACAACGGATTCGGTAAATTTTTGGTTTATTTGTTTATGAAAACAAATAAAGTAGAGTAATTCAATCTTTTATTTTGGTGAATATGTATTTATATTTAATCTTTAGTAGTATCTCATTGCAACCCAATACTTTTTATACTACTACTTAATTTTTGTATTTATATTTAATGTTTAGTAACATATGTATGTTTATTAGTTGTTATATTATTTATAAAGTAATAATATTTAGAGGAATATTCAATACTTCAAACAAGATTATCTAAAATAAATTCTTTTCACCATTTACATGAATTAGGTGTCTGTGCTCATCTCAAAAGTTTACATAACAATTCTTTATAAATCCTGTGAAATCTTGCTCTGAACTGAGGAAAATATCATGTTATTATTGGACAATCAGATGGTGGGACTTCCAAAGGGTATTATGTTGAGAGATGATTTGTCTGAGAAGAAAGTAATGCTCCAAACTAGGTTTAACAATTCAAACTTTTATCTACAAATAATTAAATAAATGCTTGTGAGAAAACATTAAATATGATCCTCTGAGGACAGATTTGATAGTTGATAATCAGATGTATAACAAGGGTATCATACATAAGCAGTTACATAAGGAATGTAAGATTTGATCATCATTATCATCAATATCCATTAATTAATCAAAAGTATATTTTATTAACCTTTGTTAAACTTATGACTTATATATTGATTTTTAAAATAATTTGGTGATATGCCAGAAGTATTTATCTGAAGGTCAATATATATATATATATATATATATATATATATATATATATATATATATATATATATATATATATATATATATATATATATGTCAGTAAAAGCACTATCTCATTGAATTAAGTTCTCACTACATAAAATATAACAAATGACTAATCTTAATTCATAGGATACAAAACCTGTATGCTGAAGTATGCAAATTAAAAAGATATTTTGATATGACACTTGAGGGTAGTCTTAAATATATAAATAAAAATAAAATAAATTAATAGGGCAATAAAATAGATTAGTTAGTGAGAGGTAGAATGAAAAATGAGATGATAGACAATGGTATTAAGGATTCCATGGACTATGCATATTTTTGATTTTTTTAAGTGTGAGGATCAAACTGATGCACTATTTAATAAATATAGCATTAATATATAATATTACTAGCTAATATAATGTAGATTAATGATTAATATTGGCTGATAAACATTTTAATAAATAAGAAATTGTTGTTGACAAGATCTAGAGCTAAAGAAAACAGAAACAAAAGAATGTACAAAAAATAAATTAGAATGAAAAATAAGACAATGTTGATTGAAGCAGATTGAGGTAATAATTAACAAGAGAAAGTGTACAAATATCTGGTATGGAAATGCTCATGAAAATGATGGAAATGATGAAAGAGGATTAACAAGTTATGAAAAAGAATCATAAAAGATGAAGGCAGTAATAAAAGGAATCAACAAACTATGATAGAATATTAACATGATATAATAAAAATGCTCAAGGAATATAATGAAGAAATCTGGAAAATGTGAGAATGAGTGTTTAAAGAAATGAGAATAAGTAAATTATGGAAATATTAAAAGAAAATGAAGAAGATAATTCTAGTACAAACTACATAAATAAAGATCTCAGTTTAATGGGAGAGCCTAAGATAGATAATGATAATGATTCCTCAAATAAATATAGTATGGATGTAGAAGCCAAGGATAATGTTATGGAGGAGGTCAATATTTTTGTTGTTGAAGATTATTTTAATAAAGATACAAATAAAGAAAAATGCGATGATAAAGATGAATTGAATGGAGATTTCATTGAGACAAATGTTAATATAGTGATTATAAATAATTATATAGATGAAACCAAATACAAAAAAATAATGGACTTAGAAAATGAAGTCAGATATTATCATAGTAAAGAAATAGATGATGAAGCAGGACTTGTATTAAAACCTAAAGAGAGAAGTGCTTTGTATCATAAAACTTATAAACAAATCAGAAAAAATGCAAGCAATTCAAGGAGATAAAAACAATTAAACTGATTGGATAATAACCTATATTTAAGGCAACTGATTATATCTGACAAAACATGATGGAAACTATCATTACCATTATATAATAACCATTCTTTATGTATACACAAGTTGTTTTTCACAGAGGCAAAATGGATAAAAATCACAAGCTGGGAACTAGTCTAGAGATAATGGATGAGTAGGCACTAGATAGGGATTTTATGCACAATCCTTCCTGCATTCATTGATTACTCTGGATTGCACTGAATGGCATTACTCTATAGAGATTTTTGCCTCTGTAATATTATCATTGCTAGATTATCAAAAGACACAGGTAAAGCCAAAAGTCAGAGAGCAGGAGATTCACTTCAGTGAAAAATGATTAGTAGATTATGATAGAGATACTAAATTTTACAGGTCATCCTGAACAAGAACATCTATACCATTAAAGTAATATTTGGAGAGAGATAACATTTTTATTCCTGTATGGATGATGAGGAAGGCCAACTATTTTGATGAACCTGGATCCATTTTAAACATATATGATTTTTATAAAATGTCATGTATATAATATAAAATGATCTACAGAAATAAAAATATCACATTGAAAAATTACCAAATACATATCAAAATGGAAGATGATAATCAAATATTACAAATAAAGGAACAAGTTTAAAAACACTTATCAGAGATTAAGATTATACCAACTTACTACAAAGCAAGAATAACAAAAAAAGTGTAAGAGAACTTAAAAATGTCCAAAGAAGACCATAATACCAATCAAAACCTGAGTAAAAGAGTATTATAGTAATAAAATACATTTTTATTTAAAGAACAAAGTATATGACTATGGCAAAAGGAAACAAGGAAAAAGAAACCTTAATGCACATCAATAATAAGATTAGAAAATATTCCCAACTTATTTCTTATGAAATAATAATCATGGTGACTAAAGATAAAAATGTATGTTAAATCCCTCTTCTAGCTAAATATAAATTAAAACAAAGTAGTTTGTTACTATGGCAATCTCTATGATTATCAGGGAAATTTGTGTAGATAGTTTCATGATGCATTTCTCATGTGCATGATTGTTTAGGATTGAGAAATCATATGGGTATGCTTGTTTATAAATATGGGTAGAGTGTCACTTTTTTATGGAATAGTATCTCCGTTGATAACCCTGGATCTATCTGTATATAAGTTGAGTATTTTTGATATTATTATTTTGTTTAATTAATTCTATATCTGTGGCAGAAGACCTGGGTATAGCATTAATGAAGTTGGTGAACTTGTTTTGAATATTCAATTTCAACTAAGTATATATGTAAATATTGTAGCATAAATTTCTAATTGTAAAGTGTGACAGAGCACTTGTGGAGATGTACTATGTATCTTCATATAATGCAGAATTTAAAAGGAATATTGATGGATGGTACTCAGCATAATATGTTACTGGTCAGTTAGACATCCCAAAAAATAAAAACAAATCATAGTTTGTTTTTTTAAACCATTATTGGACCATGATGTAGTTAAATAAAATTTCAGGCATAAGAAATAAAATATATACTTCCATTTTATTGTCTCATCATTATAGAAGAGAGATATTGTAATGATACAAACGTTTTAGCTCTTGCCTGTTTACATACTGCAAGAAGCCCCAATTAACCAAGCTTAAATTGAGGAATATATGAGCATTTTTAAATACAAGGAAGTAAAAAAAGAATATTCATTCTCTCCATTGAATGATTTATAATTAAATGATTGTATAATTTAAATGAAGTAAGATAAAATTATTATCATAATTTATTCACAAACATTTGTAAAACTTTGCATATTTTAGAAAGAAGATACTCATACTCTGTTATTGTTGAAGAAGCTTATAAACAATTAACAGTTCCTATAGTACAGATGAAAAAGAATACAAGTGTATAAAAAAGTACAAGGTAAAAATTAATAATTTTAACGTAAGTTTCCAAATAAAATAAAATATATTGTATAAAGCCATACAACAATTAAATTTAATTTAATTCAATCAAACCATAGGTAATTAAAGGTAGTTTAAAAAAATAAAGAAAGAAAACAATAATTACAAATGCAATTTATCCACTCTATTTTGAACACTTTTTTTTTGGTTGCTAAAAAGTGTTCAAAGTAGAGTGAATAAATTGCATTTATATAAGATATTACAGTAAAATAAAGGAAGCAGTAAATTTGGTAATATTTCTGAAAAACAATAAATAATAATAATTACTGAAAAATAAATAACAAAAAAGGAAAAAAAAAAGAATTAATGGAAAATAAAAAATAAGATTAATAATATGAAAAAAACAAACAAATGGGGACTCATGGAAAGAGTGTTTTGGGCAAATGCTATATAAAGAGAAAGAAGAGAAGAAAAAACAATGATGTCCATAAAGAGCCACAATATACATCATTTACATTATAAAATCAATAAAATTATACAGCTCATCAAATGTGGAAAGTTTGCATTTGTAGCTTTGTTGAGAATATTTATACTATTATTAAATTATTTCTAATACAGCTCAAATTCAGTAATAATACAGTGTTCTGTGCAAGAAAAATAAAAAAAAATCAATATGCTAAGCTAATAGATGTGTGTTACCAAAAACTTGCCAAATGTGACAGTACCAATTTTAGTTTATTAGCCCATGGGAGAACAGTTTTCCATTATCTGCAGTTGTATAGTCTGCATATTCTCACCAATATTAGAAAGGTTCCAACCTGAATTTGTGATATACTAGAAGACTATTGGCTAATTACAACCTGACATGAGATACTACCCAGAACAATGGAAGTATGCAGATGGGATGGGACATATTTATTCCCAGTACATACATCGGCTGATGAGGTATTCGATAATGTTATTCACTGTTAAATAATTATTTGCTAGAGATTGGCTGTAAAATTATTAGTTTTTACAACAATAATAATTGTTGGAGTATTCGTTGTTGCTAACATAATTTGATTTGTAACAATAAGTCTTACGTACTTGCATGTAATTGAATTAAGCATACTGGTTTATTAACTTGAAGGTTTACACCAAGATCTATTGCTAGTACTATAAATTAATTGTTAAAGTAGAGTGAACATTATCTAGTTTCAGAGCCAGTTGGACGTTTTAAAGATGGCGATAAAATACATTGATTAGCCTCAGGGGTTAAACAAACTAATTTGAAAGTTTGAAGAATACTTAGAGACCAGAGGCATTAAACACATGTACTCACCCCCATACCATCCTGAGAGCAATGGATTGGCTGAAAATGCAGTAAACCAACTTAAACATGCACTGAAAAAAGAAACATCAAGAAATATGCAGGAAACACTGCACCACATATTATTACATCAACACTCCACACCAACAGCAATCAGTGGAAAGTCCCCAGTTGAACTATTGTTGAAATGGAGGTTAAGGACAGAACTGCCCCTGCTACTGCCAAAAAACATGTACATGCAGGCCGAAACATAACATAAAATATTCATAGTGGGAGAAAAAGTATGGATCAGAGATAGTCTACACAAAACATGGATAAAGGGAGAAATTGTCAACTTAACAACCAAAGTTAAAGCAGTAGTGAGAACAGAGAATAATGTAGTATACAAGTGACACATAAAACACATATGCCACTGCAGTTCTCCAAGCTGGGGGAACAATAAACCCAGTGGAAATAAAATTATAGAATCGACAGAGACAAAATCAAAGATAGATAAATGATAAACTGGATAACCATATAGTCAGGAGGAACAAGTGGTAGATGATGATACACTACAATGGGAAAAGATGCTAATGGAAGTAGCAGGTGAGAAAATTAAAGAAAGATCATCAAGACCTCAGAGAAAAAAACAGTACCCAAATTCCTAAAGGACTATGTCTGTTAGAAGAGAGAGGAGAAAAGAGAAAATGCTATGCTGGACTATAGAGAAAAACAAAATGTATTTGTCTTCATGTTTACTCCTAGTTCTGTGTAGTGGGAGAAGTGTTATATACTAGAAGACTATTGGCTAATTACAATCTGACATGAGATATTACCCAGAACAATGGAAATGCACAGATGAGATGGGACATATTCATTCCCAGTCCATACATTGACTGATGAGGTATTCAGTAATGTTATTCACTGTTAAATAATTATTTGCTAGAGATTGGCTGTAAAATTATTAGTAATATCAACAATAATAATTATTGGAGTATTCATTGTTGCTAACATAATTTGTTTTGTAATGATAAGTCTTATGTACTCACGTATAATTGAATTAGGCATACTGGATTATTAACTTGAAGGCTTACGCCAAGAACTATTGGCTAGTACTATAGATTAATTGTTGATAGAGTGAACATTATCTAGTTTCAGAGCCAGTTGGACATTTTAAAAGTTAATGATAAAATACACTGATTAGCCTCAGTGGTTAAACAAACTATAATCAACCAACATGGACTAATTTTATATGACAACAAAGATACAGATTCACCAATTTGCTTTGTAAGTTTACTAAATTATTTTTTAAATCCTTCACTATGATCTTTTTCAAATTATATACTAAAAATAAGAGACCTTGGCTATCTATACAATTTTACTAAGTTGATTTTATATCTAAAATTTTGGTGTATAAAGATTGTTGTAAGTTTTTTGTTTATTTGTTTTCAAATGCAAATAGAATAAAGTAAATATTTGTTTTTGGTAAACATATTTACATTTAATACAATAATCAATCTAAATAAAATTGGAACAAACAAACAATTATATTTACAGTTACCACTTTCATCTCATATTGGGATCTTTTCAAGATATAAAGTTTTATATATCACATGACTTATTAACTACATTTACTCCACCTATTATACATTGTTTTACCTTAAACAATATAATTAACATTACACATATAAATACATAAACAAATGTCATAAAATAAAATAAAAAATTTTATATTGGATATTTGACCATTGTATATATTTACATTTAATTTTTAGTAGTATCTCATTCCAACAATATTTTATATATTTCTATTTAACTTTTGTATTCATATTTATTTCTTTTCTATGATTATTAGTTGTTTTGTTATTTATAAGAGAATAATGTTTAGAGAACATTTCAGTACATCAAACAAGATTATCTAAAATATTTTTTTTTGTTGCTTAATTTATTTAGGTGTCTGTGTCGTTTTTCTCTTATTAGTCTCATCTCAAAAGTTACATAAGTTCCTCATAGATTCTTAGAAGTCATTATCTGAATTCAAGAAAAACATGAGTTGATATCTGAGAACACAATGCCTCCAGAGGGTATTAACTAGGGTTAACAGTTTAATTACTATATATAAAAAATACTTATGGATGAACATTAAGGGTACTTCTCTAAGAAATGATTTAATAGTTAATATTCAGGAAATATAGTCAGGATACCTTTTATAAGCAGTACATAAGAAACATGATGTTTGATTTTCATCATCAATATCCATTAGTTAATTTTAATTAATCAAAAGTAAATTTTAATTAATCTTCATTAAAATAATGATTTATATATTGATTTTAAGATAATTTAGCTACATGCTGGAAATAATTATCTGCATGTCAATATATGAGGATATGTGAGTCCTCACTAGAAGTATAGTCATTGTCATCATTGGATTAAGTTTCCAATACATTAGAATATTATATAAATTATATTATATAATTACATAAATGCAGGATTTTTTCCATCTTGCATTTTTGTATATTCTCTGATTAACAACTCACTTTTGACCTAGTTAAAATAAAATGTTAAGCCACAGTGCAATTTAGAGTCTATTAAGCTGGGATTTCCCATCTTTCCAAGGCTGCATACATACATTCAAAGTCTATAAATGTATGTTTTATGGCAGATTTTATGTTAATCTATATATGTGATTACTTTTTACTGCTATTATAGTACTGATAACTTGATTAGAAATTTAGCTGCTATTTCTAGGTAATACTAATTGTTCAATTGTACTCACTACACGCATAGGTAAACACAAAAACAGTTTTTAATAATGTGTAAGGCTGAAACCTTTAACAGATGCACCTTAAAAATGCTTATGCAACAGCCAATCAGATGTAATAATAATTGCATGTGAAACTCTAAATTAAAAAACACATCTTTTTCTCATATTTCTGGCTTGCATTTTTGAATTGATAGTTCCACATGCTGTCATTATTACATCTGATTGGCTGTCACATAAGCATTTTTAAGGTACATCTGTTAAAGGTTTCAGCCTTTCATGTTATTATTATATCATCTCCCTGTGTTTAATAAATTTAATTTAAAAACAGTTTTTGTATCTTTTTCTAATGCCAATTTTTAGTTTAGTACACACACTTTAATAAAATTAACCAAATTACTATACTAAATAAAACAGAATTTCAATTTAAATAGTAGAAGTACAATGTATTTAATATTAAAGTTTGAATTTTTAATCTAGCTGACTTGTTTTAATAATCTTTATTCCACAAAAATGCATATACACACAAATAGTTTTGCATAAACTCTACATCTTCAAAGAATACTGTAAAATAGATATCTAAATATGTGATATAAAAATTGGTAGCACTATAAATAGAATGGCATAATAAATTCAGACAATATAAACTTTTCAAAATGTGAACTGCAAATTATAAAAATCTATTGCTCAAAATGCATTTCAGCCTCAACTGTTCTTATCAACTGCCATAAGAAAAGATTAATTCTACATAAAATATAGAAACTTCATTTTTAATTAAATATTACTATTCAACTAAATGTTCTGGGCATTTATACAAAAACAGTAATCTTTATAATTTAAACTTAGCTTTTATTAATACATAAGTATGCTTTCAATATTATGAAAAATCAAGGCTAATCTCTCAACAAGACTAGCCCAGCATAAATATTTACACAATAAAAACACAAGAGTGTTGAATATTTCTCAATATTTATGGATGGTGAACAAAAAATCTGCCCATATATTTGATTTGTCAAAAGCTGGAATTGTATGTACTGAAAGGGATAACTGAAAGAGAAAGATTAAAGAGGCTCCAGTGATTCTCATTAGACAGAAAAGACACTAACATCCCCGTCTAGAAGAAATAAACTATTTAAATTGATTTAAATATTTTTCAATATCAGATAAAACAAATTTAAATGTTTAATATTAAAATATTTATCAAATATTCATAAAAAATTGAATCTTTAAAGAAGTAATAGTTCTATGATTTATCATATTTGATATATCTAAAGTATGCTAAGTATTAATAAAAGCTAAATTAAAATTATAAGACTACCTTTCCTGTATAAATGTCCAAAACATTTAGTTGAATATTATAACTATCCAGAAAAGAGAAAAAAATCATTGATTTTGATTTAAATATTACTAATATGTCCATTTGATGTTGAAGTATGAATTTTTAATTTTGAAGTTTTATTTTAATATTGCGCATTTAACAAACCTCATATGCACACAAGTGAAAAATGTGTAAACTCATTCTTCCAGCACAAAAATTTGAAAGATAGATAGAAGTATAGATAGATAAATTGATATGTAGGTAAGTCCTTAGATGTATTGGTAAGTAGATGGGTGTTTTTGTCAATAGACAGTTGAAAAATAAATAGGTTGTTAGATCAGTCAATCAGTTAGTCAATAAGTAGTTAGATAAAAAGGTTAAGTGTATAAATAGATAAATAAATAGGTAATTAGGTAGTTAAATAGGTGTGTGGATAAATGGTTATGTAGGTAAGTTAATATAAATAGATTAATAGATATGTTGGTCAACAGTAAGACAGATAGATAGGGAAGGTAAATATACAAATAGGTAGATAAATAAATAGTAGATTGATATATAAATATGGATTAATAGATAGATAAGTAGATAGATAGAAAGATAGATAGATAGTAGGTGATAAATAATTAGGGATATATGTAGATACATAAAGCAGTCATTAATTAAACAATATCAATATCATTAACAATCAACAATGTCAGTCTGTTGTCAATGCAATTTCTTTTAATTAATAAAAGTAGAAGTCCAACTTTAACTATGGTCTAATATCTTTATGTAGAAACTAAAAATTGAAACTTGACTATAGAGAGTAAAATTATTAATACAAAAAAGTTTAAATAAACTTCATTAAACAAGTAAATATAATTTATTTGGAAATTAGATTAATGAATAGTCAATTATAACTTTCAAATTGCAATTATAACTTTCAAATAGAACTCCAAACATGTATTATTTAGATAATAAATCTAATAATATTCAAGGTTAAATAGGTGTTCAATGTAAATACATGAGAGCAGTCCAACACTTAGACAATACCAATATCATTAACCATCAACAATCTTAATTGGTTGTCAAAGCAACATCCTTTAATAAATAAAACTGGAAATTCATCTTATTTTCACAAAAGATTGCAACATAACTACAAAGAATGAAATTATTAATATATATAACTTTAAATAAACCTCATTAAACAGATAAATATAACTTGGTCTGAAACAAGACTATCAAATAGTCAATTATAGATAGATAGATAGATAGATAGATAGATAGATAGATAGATAGATAGATAGATAGATAGATAGATAGATAGATAGATAGATAGATAGATAGATAGATAGATAGATAGATAGATAGATAGATAGATAGATAGATAGATAGATAGATAGATAGATAGATAGATAGATAGATAGATAGATAGATAGATAGATAGATAGATAGATAGATAGATAGATAGATAGATAGATAGATAGATAGATAGATAGATAGATAGATAGATAGATAGATAGATAGATAGATAGATAGATAGATAGATAGATAGATAGATAGATAGATAGATAGATAGATAGATAGATAGATAGATAGATAGATAGATAGATAGATAGATAGATAGATAGATAGATAGATAGATAGATAGATAGATAGATAGATAGATAGATAGATAGATAGATAGATAGATAGATAGATAGATAGATAGATAGATAGATAGATAGATAGATAGATAGATAGATAGATAGATAGATAGATAGATAGATAGATAGATAGATAGATAGATAGATAGATAGATAGATAGATAGATAGATAGATAGATAGCAGTGATGAAGCATGACTTTTTAAGGAAAGATGCACATTATATAATCTTTTTATAATGCTTCTATTTAACTTGTCACAACAATTTTTATATAATAGAGCATTATATATATATATATATATTCTAGATGTATGTAATATATATATATATATATATATATATATATATATTACATACATCTAGAAAAGTCTGGAAACTCTTTTCTGTAAGCCAGAGAATAAATTATGATGATATTTTTATCTTCCTAATACTTTTATCATTCTTAAGTTTTAACTATAAAGATTTTAGCATTGTTTGTACTTCTTATAATCAAATAATAATGCATTGGTCAAACTCATTCTTTTCTGTATATAAAAACAATTCAACTGTTGGTACAAAAATTAAAAGTCAACAGAAATTCCATACAAATATAATGAGTTTGAATTGCTTGTTTTTTATGTTAATCAGACCATGAATAGTTTAAATATAGATAATAAATTATCAATACATTTTTATCTTCCAAATGCTTTTAACATTCTTAAGTTTTAAGTGTAAATTAGATTTTAGCATTGTTTGGACTTCTTATGGTCAAAATCATTCTTTGTCATGTATAAAAGCAATTCAACTGTTGGCAAAAAAATTGAAAGTGAAGTTTTTAAATTGAATTTTAATTAAAGCTTTTCAATGTTTTAGTGAATTTTTCTATGGAAGCACTCATTCCATTCAATACATGGACACTTTGACCCTGATAGATAGATAGACAGAAAGATAAACAGGAAGATAGATGTATATATAAATAAATAGACAGATAAAAAGATAAACAGATTAGGTAGATTTAAAAGTAGATAAGTAGATAAATAAGTAAATAAAGATAAATGGATATAGATAGAAAAATAGATATTAAGTAGATATGTCAATAGATAAATATAGGTATATGTATAGATAGAAAACATAAGTAAGTAGATTGCTAGAAATAGATAAATAAATAATATTCAGATACATACATAAATAGATATAAATGTAGAAAGCATGTAAATAGATGAAGAAAGATAAATGGATGGCTAGATAGTAAGGTAGATAGGTAATAGAGTGATAGATAGATAAGTAAGTAGATAATAGATGGTTATATAGATAGGTGGATTGATAGGTAGATAATTAGATGGATAGATAGAGAAAGAGATCAATAATAATTTGATAAATAGAGCGAGAGCAATATATATATATATATATATATATATATATATATATATATATATATATCATTATATAGATAGATATGTAAGTAGATAAATTGTTTGATAGGTAATTGGTTATATAGGTAGATAGATTGTTTGATAGATAGATAGATTATTATATGTCAATCAATAAATATTTACACAGAAATATTAAGCATGTAGGTAGAGAAATAGATAGCTAATTGGTATGTAGGTTTGAAGATGGATGGGCATGAAAGTAGATAAGGTGATAGATAGATAGATTGGTTGGTCAGTAATAAGCCAGCTAGATAGGAAAGGTAGTTTTGCTAAAAGATAGATAGATTAATAGTTACATAGATAGATTGATAGTAGGTAGTACTTAGTTAAGTAGTTAGATAGATTGATAGTAGGTAGTATATAGTTAGGTAGATAGATAGATTGACAGGAAAAATGACAAATAGAAGGATACATTTATACGTGCATTAATAGACATATAGATATAAGGATATATAGGTAAAAAAGTATATATAGAAAGATAAATGAATATGGATAGATAAACAAATATTTAAATAGACAGATCAGGTAGATAAATAATAGACAGATAGGTAGATATTCAAATTAATAGATGGATAGATGAATAAATAAGTAGATAAGTAAAGAGATAAACACATAGATACATAATAGATGAATACATATGTGCAGATAAGTAAATAATAGAAGGATAAAGAAAGGTAAATCAATTAATACATAGATAGATTGATAGATATCTACTTAAGTAGGTAGACTGATGTGTAGGTAGCTATGTGGAGAGTTAGGTTGTTTGATAGTTAGGTAAGTTGTTACATCAAACAGTCAGTTAGTCAGTAGGAAGATAGATAGAAAAGTTAAGTATGGAGGTAGATAAATAGATAAGTAGTTAGGTAGGTAAGTAGATTGATGTGAGGATAGATTTGATATGTAGATATATTGGTGTGTGGGTAGATAAATAGTTAAGTTGATAAATAGATAGATTGGTTGTTCAGTAGTAAAACAGGTAGATAGGGATAGGTATGCAGCTAGTAGTAGATAGATAGATAGATAGATAGATAGATAGATAGATAGATAGATAGATAGATAGATAGATAGATAGATAGATAGATAGATAGATAGATAGATAGATAGATAGATAGATAGATAGATAGATAGATAGATAGATAGATAGATAGATAGATAGATAGGCATAGAGAAATAAACAGAAGAATAGATGGATAAGTGAATAAATAGATAGATAGGCATAGAGAAATAAACAGAAGAATAGATGGATACGTGAATAAATAGACAGATAAATAGATATAAGTGCAGATAGAGAGGTAAGTAAAAAAAAACATAAATGGATATAGACAGACAGACAGACAGACAGACAGACAGATAGATAGATAGATAGATAGATAGATAGATAGATAGATAGATAGATAGATAGATAGATAGATAGATAGATAGATAGATAGATAGATAGGGAATAAATAGTAGATAGATAAGTAAATTAGTAGATAGATAGATATACCAGATGGATAGATAAATAAATAGACAAATAAGTAAAAAAATAAATCAATAGTAGATTGATAGATATATATGTAGATAAGTAGGTAAATAAATTGATAAAGAAAGGTAAATGGATAGATATATAAATGGATAGGTAGATAAAGAAAAGTAAATTGATAGATAGATCCAATATAAATTTCAAATGAATGAGGCAAATATCAGAGAGAAATAATATAACCCCTCTTCCCCCTTTAAGAAAGATATTTTTGTGTTGTGGCTTTTGTCTCATTGAATAAAAAGACTTTGGTAGTTATAATGAAAAAGAAAAGAATCGGAGAACCATGAGTTGAAAACAGATTGGTCTAAGCGCTTTCTACTAAAACAATAAGATCCCTAAAATCTTCAGCGTTAGGAAGTCTAAAATCGATTGAATCCATATTATAATTTTAGTCGTATAAAAAATGAATCAAATACAGTTAGCAAAACAAAAAATAATGTAATATGTAAATGTGTGTGGGTGTTGCATATTAATTTTAAATTTATATAGAATGCATAAATAACTTGATAACAGGTTTAAAATTGTTCATCATAAATTATAATGCATTTATTTCTTTTTTATTTTCCTTTTGGTTTAATAATAGACTTTATGCACACATTTATTCGAATATTAAATTTTTGAATTCTCGTTGTAAATGTTATTTACTGTAGTAAGGGGGAAAAAGTAATTATCTGTTTATTTTAATTTTAATTATTTTTTCTTCAAAAACCATTTTTTAGGAAGTCGGATGAACCGAAATAATGTTATTTTTATTTCTTTTATAAATCGATTATCGCTGTTTACGATCGATTGTCACCAAATGTTTTTTACAAGCAATTTGTATTTCATATTCTTCAATTAACAAAACAAAGAAGAAAATTAAACATTTTCCATATTTCTATATAAAATTTATTAAATTATCAGTTAGACATAATTTATTTGTAATTTTTTTTATATATTTAGTTAATTATAATATCAACACAAAATAAAGATTTTTAAAAGAAAGTCTTTATTAACATTTCTACTAGAAAAATATAAAAAATGACGTAGTAAATAAAAAAAATTACCATACAAAATGAAATATAAATATTTCAAATATATAATACTATATATCAGTTTGAAATTACACGATGGATTATTAGATGTACTCTAATTTAATTATTAAATCTCCTTATAACAAATTCAATTTATTTATATTTTTCGCAATATATTCACTATTGGTAGTTTGGCCCATAATACTACTGACATAATAATTGAATCGGTGACTTCTATAATCGTGAATACTGAATTTACGTTAGTGTTTTAATCATTGACAGAATAATCTAGTAATACCCGAAAAAGAGAGAATGATAATATCATTGGCAACATTGAGTTATGTACTAATATGCCTGTTATTACTTAGAATTGAATGTATTTGGAAAAGTAATAAATAAAGTTAATTTTCTCTAAGAATATTTAATAATTAAATTACATTATAAAAATAGTCCAACATATAATTTCAAATAAAACGCTATTATCCCAAGATTGTTGTCTGTTCTAGTAAATAGTGTGTGTCAGTGATGAAGCGTTACTTTTTTAGGAATAGAAGCACACTCCATAATCTTTTTTTTTGTAATGTTTTTATTTTACTTGTCACAACAATTTTTATGCAATAGCTAATATATACATATTACATACATGCAGATTAACCCTTTAATCTGTAAATCAGACTGTGACTAATTAAGTATAGAGAATCCATTATCAAAATATTTTTATTTTCTAAATAATTTTAACATTCTTAAGTTTTAACCATTAATTACATTTTAACATTGTTTGAATTCTTATAATCAACAAATAATGTAAATAATGAGATGGTCAAACTCATCATTTGCCTTATATAAAAATAGTTCAACTGTTGCTAATAACATTTAAAGTTAACAGAAATTCCATTCAAAAAATAATGAGTTTGAATTGTTCATTCTTCTTTCTTATATTTGGAAAAATAGTTCAGAGAAAAATATGGAACTCTCTTATCTGTTAATTAGACTGTGACTAATTTAAATAAAGATAATACATTATCAAGATATTTTTAACTTCCAAATGATTATAACATTATCAAGATTTAACTTTAAATTACATTTTAGCATTGTTTGAACTTCTTATAATCAATGAATAATTTGGTCAAACTCATTATTTGCCTTATATAAGAACAATTCAACTATTTGTAAAAAAATTCAAAGTCAGCAGAAATTCCATACAAAATATAATGAGTTTAAATAATTTATTCTTTTTTTTTTATGTTTAGCAAAATAGTTTATATACAATAATGTAATTATTGTTCTTACTACACTATTGTATGTGCAACTTATTGGATCAATTTTGTGAGGTTGAATATGTGCATATTTTAGTGAATTTTTAAAATTGAATTTTAGTTAAAGCTTTTGAATTTTTTAGTGATTTCTTTTACAGAAGCACTCATTCCATTCAATACAAGAAGTCTTTGTCCCTGGTGTGTGTATCTCTATATAGTTAAATGTGTAAAATAAAGGAAAAAATACATACTTTCATCATTCTCATCTTCTTATATTATGCACTCATTTTGGCAGTGGACAACTTAAGACTATTTATCTTTTGAAAAATAATAACAACCAGATAGCCATATGCAAGATATGTTAAGTAACCCTTGTCATCCAAATGATAGATTTAGCATAATATTGTCATTAAATTGATCAAACTGTTTTTTTCTATTTTTCTCAATATCTAAGAACTATTAATTACCTTTTTATTTACCATTCTGCAAGTGTTCTAAATGCACAAAGCTTTATCTTTTATGTGTGTATGCTTTCTATGGAGTCAGCTTATAGCTAATATATGTAACTATCCAATATCCATTGTTAAATAATATCAGTTTAAAATTTTTATCAAAGACATAAAGTCAATTTATCACAAATTAAGACAAAATGGAGTTGCATAAAAACATCGAAGAATTATTTTTAGAAGGACATATCTCTAAAAATTAAAATCAAAATTATTCAAACTGTGTTTTTTATGAATCTTAGTGGATGTGAAAGGTCAGCATTGTGAAAAAAAAAGATTCTTGTGAACTATGACAGTAATGAATACGTTTAAAATTTCATAGTAGTAATGAAAATGAATAAGAAACTAGATGATTAGGAAAGACAAATTCTTTCTTAAAATTTATTGCTGTCAAAATTAGATTTAGTATGGCTTATTATTTACTTTATGAGTAAAATTTAAAATTAGTAACACATTTGAGAACATAATTCTCAGTTTGACAAGCAATCGCTAAAATTGGTATATGTTTTTGCTTGGAACTATTATTGTATGTTCTTAGATAGCATGTGTTTTTATTGGTGGCTTAAATTAGAATTTCTAATGTAAAATCACATGATTATTGTTGTAAGAAAGGATTATCATAAGATTTTTATTTTATTTTGGTATAAGTAAATTAAATTAAATTGTTTGGGTGATTTATAATTTTTTTTTAAATTGAAAGTAAGTTTATTATACATGACTAATCTTTGTTCTTATATAAATACAATTTTGCTGCATATAATTATATAATGTTATTGATATGGGCTGATTATAAGAATGGTGATGGTGAGATGTTAATAAAAATACCATCTTTACACTAACTATCACTATGAAATTTTCTTTCTGCATAAACTACGTTTTCATCCTTTATTTACACACAGCGAATCTGACTTAAGTTATTTTGTCAGGTTTTTTTTAAGTATATGTTTGTAGATACTTTAAATGGCCACTTTTAGTGGTGATGACTGCACAGTAAAAGCATTACAGCCATTCAATTAGAGTTAATGGACAAGACAGCTTTTTAAATGATTCCATCAGATTTTTATTTATAACTCACAATTTCTAATGAAAGAGTCAACTTTATCATGTAATAGAACCTGGTAAATATAAATCAAAGCAACATTTAATAATGACAAAAAAAAATTACATTAGCATGAATAACATTCCCTAAAAATGGGTATAGATGGGATAGTCTCAATGGGAAAATCTATTATTCAAAAACTTCTATTATTCAAACAAAATTTCAAAGTGATCTTTAAACTTCCACAATAATTAGTTTGCATGCATATTTATGTACAAAACTAAAAAAAAAACAGAATTCTTTCAACAGCTAAAATAAAAGAATGATTTAAACCACTAAACATCACATGATCATCATTTCTTATGCTTACACAAGCTGTTTACACAGAGGCTAAACTCTCCACACAGTAGTGCCACCAGTGCAAGCCAGAGTAATCAATGAATACAAGAAGGTTTGTGCATAAAACCCCTATCTAGTGCCTACTCATCCATAGCCCAGACTAGTCTCTATCTTGTGGCTAGAGCCAAGACTCCTCACTGATAAAAGCCACAATGTAGAAACTGGTAGGGGTATATTGGATGAGTAGGAACAGGTTAGAGATTTTATGCACAAACCTTCTTGCATCCATTGATTACTTTGGCTTGCACTGGTGGTGCTACTATATGGAGAATTTAGCCTCTGTGTAACAGAATGATTTAATGGTTTATTGTTCAGAAGTTCATATAAAGTTTGCATGCCAAAAAGTGACAAATATGGGGGAAGATCTATGGACCTTGAGTTTCAGAATCTACCATATTATTACAAAAATTGTATAGCAATTAGCAATACTTGCTAGTTATTAAGGCTAATAATAGGGAGTAGTCCTCACTGTGTTCCAAATTTTTCTCTTACCAGAATGTGGGCTTATAATAATGAGGATATAATAAACACCTCCATACTTCTCTTTTCTTTTTAATTTCATATAAATAAAGATTCAATAAAAGATAAATGATCTCCAAAATGCATTTCATACTGAATCAGCACTTATCAATTGGCCCAAGTCACTATCCTCATATATATATATATATATATATATATATATATATATATATATATAGTGATATATATATATATATATATATATATATATGTCTATTATATGAAGGGTATTTATCTAGAGTAAATTATTATATTTTCATTTACCATTGTCAAACTTCCTTCCACTCACAACTGGATGACATCAAAGTCGTGAATGGAGGGAAGTTTGTCAATGGTAAATGAAAATGTAACAATAATGGGGATATAAAAATCTGTTACCAAAATTCAAAAAATTAATAAATCTGAAAATGTTCTAAAACAAAATATTTTGGATTAATATAGTTTTACTGAAATGGGATATAGTCTGTTCATTGGATTTAAGAAATTAAAATGAAAAAGATTATATAATTAGTTTTTTTTGACTTCACAAATCCTAATCTTTCACATTAAACATATTACTGCATAATGTCTTCTCAAACAGAAAATTTATGAGATTTAAAACAATTTTAATGCACAATTTATTAAGTTTGTAAATTTTAAAAAAATGTCTATTTCGTATAAATATATGAATTACATTTTTTATAAGCTATATATAATATCAGAAAATTTATTTCTATATTCTATGTATCCATGTATTTTTATTAGTACATTTTTTTAATTTATAAAAATAAAATGGCCTTTTATTGGTTAATATAAAATTATAGATTTACTTTTTGTAATATATAAAAAAGTGTATAATCATTGGAATTGTGAATGAGTCAAAAAGATGAGGATGACTAAGACTAATAAATGAATGGGATTATCAATACCGGAAGATGCAGAACAGCAGAAGTAATATTGGATTTAAGGCAGTTCATCCATGCTGAGTCCACTGTCAAAATAATGGATCAGATGAATGATGTTTGAATATAAGATAACTTTTTGTTGATGGTAAAAAAATGCATTATATATATTGATCTGTTGTTTGTTTATAGCTAATGTATTGTTAGCTAATAACTCAAGTGGTCCTAGGAATCACTGTATCCTCTAGTTAAATCTAGCTGATTATTCATTTACAGAACAATAACTGATAACTAGAACAACTTATCAAACTTAAATATATTATAACATAAAATTTATTTAAGGTTTTGTTTAATATATATAAACACATTTTCCAAAGGTGTATTGCAAACTAAATTAAATCCTGGCTAGATAGAACTTGAATTTTTTTTCAAGTTTTATTAAGACGCACCCCCCTTCCCAAGTAGTTGGCTTACAAACAATTCAGACATTCTTATTTATAGATTATATCAGGTTTTTTTTTTTCATTCACGTTTATTCTAATTTACTTAATTATGTGTTTTGAATTTACGAATTTTCACCCTATAGTCATCCTTAACTCCATCTCAAACAACTGGCACACATGACCACATACATGTAAAAAAATAGATGATACCCAATATGTTTTTAGTTCTGAACCTGTACTCAATCAGTTAAGCCAGGTGGATGGTTGAATAGTTGAAAGGGTGATAAGATTGAAGCCTGTCCATTAAAGTTTGAGGAATTGCTGTCTTAATATAAGAAAGACTGGTTGTACATATTTGTCGGAGATTATGAACTGGCCCATTTGATGAGTGTTGGTTCTGCACAAAATACATATATTGGAGGACATCTATTTTTTCACATGTATGTGGACCATGTGTGACGGTTGTTTGATATGGAATGGGGGATGAATATAGACTGAAAAATTCTAAATTCAAATCCCTCTATTTATTTATATAGGAAACATTCAGTGTACTGGAAGAATAGGTTAATTAATTATGTGTTGTTGTTTTTTTTATTTTTTATAGGAAGGAGGTAATCAAATTTCCATCAATTTTCTTGTATTGTTATTTTTTAATATAATATTTATTTTCATGCGTCTTATAATTTAGAAGTTTATCTATTTTCCAGCAGATCAAATGGTTTTAAAGATTAAAAAGCTTCAGCCAAGTTACTAAACATAAATAAATAATGGAATGGTTTCAGTTTATAAGAATGTCGAGTACCGGAAAGGTCTCAATTGGAACCAATTAGAAAATCTTATACTCCAGAATATAACACTATTTCTGCACTAAAGCACGGTGGAGCACCTAAATCATATCCCTTCTACTTGATTATTCTTAACCTCAAATCATTTTGCTTATGAGTCCAGTATGAAAACTATATAGGAACATGCCCTAAGGCTCTGTTTTTGTATTATGAATATAGCTTTTCTCATTTTCTTTTTAATTAAATTTAATAGTTTCATTATGTTTTTGTTAATGTAAATTTTAAGCTCTTAATTCAATCTTTTATTACAAGTCAAATTTTTAGAATTTTACATTTAATTAATGCAGAATAGGATAATAATGAATGTTCAATTTAATATTATTTATAGCATTTTTTTAAAAAATAAGAATTAAAAATTCTTGAGAAGCAATTACTTTATGACCTTTCAAAAAGCTATTAAAGTTTAAATAAACAAATATTAAAATCATTAATAACCACAGTTGCTTCAAGCGGTAATTATTCTTGCTTATTCAATAATAATAAAACAAGGGGATCGGATAACAGATCGGCACAAAGCGAGATAAGATATATTGCTTAGGATAAATTATGAGATATCATTAATTAAAAGAAAAATCATATAATTTAGTTTTTTTTTTAAAATAAAAACGAAAAAACCTGAAAATTATTTTTTGGAACAAATTAAAAAAAAGAATGATGGTATGCATTAATTTTCGTAACAAACCTTTAAATTATTGGTTTTAATTTATTTTATAATGAATTTCATAATTCATTTTTAGGTGTGCAAATATTCTTTATATATGTGTGTGCGTATATATATAACAGCAAAAAATTATGTATAAAAAAAATACTGCGTAGGTTTTTCAAAATCTTTTACTTTTTAAAAAAAATATAGTTCGTTCTACTCTTCAAAATTTTTATATTCTTTTAAATCATATATCTTTATTTTTTGCAACTTTATCTTCATACTGCTCTATCTTCATTGCTGAATTCTTATAATTCCATTAATTCTAAAAATTTACTTAAACCATTTTTGTCTATTTATTTATTTTTTTAACATTTTGAACAAATATTTTTCATTTTATTTTTCACTACAACTTATAGACTTGCTTCATCTCGGTTCGTTTTTTTCCCCAAAAGGTCTGTTTGAAGTCAATAATCGTACTTTGAATTGTATCATCATTGTCACTCATTATCAATCCACTGCAGGATGAAGATTTTTCTAATATCAATCTATCTTCTCCGATCTCTAGCCTCTCTTCTCCAAATTATCCCTGCACACATTGTTATTTTATCCATTCATCTCACATGTGGTCTCTTTCTGGGTCTTTTACAATTTCTTGAAATCCAGTTTAAGATTTCAATTGTCCATCTATTATCATCTCTTCTAGAAATATGTCCAGCCCAATTCCACTTCAGTCTTTTAATTCTTTCAATGATATCAGTAATACCTGTTTCTCTTACCCATATATTATATTTTCCATCTCTTCTTGTTACTCCTAACATGCATCTCTTCATATTTCTTTGAGTGGTCTGAAGTCTCTGTATTGCTCTTCTATTAAGTGTCCAAGTCTCAGATCCATAAGTAAGAACTGGTAAAACACATTTATTAAAAACCTTCCTTTTCAAACACATAGGCATATTTCCTTTTAGTATTAAGTTATTTCTACCAAAAGCACTCCAACCAAGTTTAATTCTATGATTAATTTCATCCATTATGTTTCCATCTGTAGTAATAATCTGACCAAGATATTTGTAGTTGTTAACTTCTTCTAACTCATCATAATCAATCTTTATTTTCATCTTTTGAGAAAATCCATTAAACATTACTTTAGTCTTTTTAATATTTACCTTTAGTCCTACTTTCTTACTTTCATCTGATAACTCTTGTAAAATTTCCTGAAGCTCTAAAGCATTATTTGCAAAAACAACTACATCATCTGCAAAATCTAAATGACTTAAATAATCTCCATTTACTTTTACTCCTTTAGCTTCCCATTTTAATCCACAAAATACTTCTTGCAGCACTGCTGTAAAAAGTTTTGGAGATATGGAGTCACCCTGTCTTACACCCTTCTCAATGTTAACCTTCCTAGTATCATTATGTAATCTAATTGTTGCTGTTGCATTTTTATAAATATTCTTCAGAATATGACAATATCCTGGGTCTATACCTTGATGATCCAATGCTTTAATCACTGAAGAAATGTTTATAGAATCAAATGCCTTTTCATAATCTACAAATCCAAAGCATAATGGCAACTCATATTCATTTGTCCTTTCTATAACTTCTCTCAATACTTGGATATGATCTATTGTACTAGAACCACATTTAAATCCAGCTTGATCTTTTGGTTGGTTGAAATCCAATGTTCTCTATAGATGAGTTGTGATTATCTTGTTAAAAATTTTGTATAAAACTGATAAAAGGCTGATAGGTCTGTAATTTCTAATACCTTCTTTATCACCTTTTTTAAATATTAATATTTAATACTACATTCTTCCAATCATTTGGTACATCTTTGCCATTTAGACATTTGGTATATAACTTTGCCAAAATTCTTTCTATTTCTTCACCTGCTTCTTTTAATATATCAATTATAATTCCATCGTTACCTGAAGCTTTTCCTTTCTTTATAGATTTAATTGCATGTCTTACTTTTTTCAAAATTCTGGACAATTCAGAAGATATAATAGAATTATATATATATATATATGTGTGTGTGTGTGTGTATACATACAAAGTCCAATAACTATTCTAATCAATAGCATGAAACCAATCTGCTCCTATCGAAAATTATAAAGACATAAACTATTCTATATTTTGTTTCAAGCCCCACTCACATACAAATATTTTGTTGATAAACATTGTTATTTATTGAACTGCAAGAGTACAATATTTTTAACCCACACATTAGTACACTTTTTTTTTATAAGTATAGTATGCATATATATTTTAATATTGTAGTATAAACAAAAAGTACTTTGGGATTAATGCTGCCAAGGTGTAATTGTCTTGCCATAATTATTCTAGCTTTTTGAATTATTCTAACACTTTAGGTTTTTATAATAATTACAACTGTCCCATTCTGCTGATGCAAACATGGGCAGCAAAGTTATTATCAAAATCTAAAGAGCTAGAATCATTTGCAAAGTTAGAATAATTATGACCAGATGATTACATCATGGCAGTGCTAATCCCAATGTACCAAACAACATTTTAAAAAACAATAATAATGTAGTTATTAATAATAAGATGAGAGTCCACATTTACATATATTTTATTAAATGTGTGTTCACTCACACATTCACTGAAGCAATAAAAAGACAAAAACTTACTGTACTATATTTTTATTTTTAAAATAAAGTAAATAGCAAACTGTCTGACTTTTATTGCTATTAAATACACTCTGGCTGATTTTTTTTAATACGTTTATTTATCTTATAGAAACATAATACTTTTTTTTTTTTATCAAAAAATTAGGATTCTCTAATTTAGTATGTTCTAAAATTTTGCAAATGTTTACTACTATACTCAGCAAATATTCTATTATGCAAAATACTGCACATCAAATTCATAAAAGATATTGAAGATAGAATAATATATACATATATATATGTTTTTAACATACATTGAAGAAATTTTATTAATACGTATAGCTTTGTACAGCACTTGATATGGAAAAACTACTGGAATTTTGTAAAATTTGTTTACACATTTTACTTTTTTAATGTGATTACTTATGCTGCTCAGAGAAGGGGAAATGGTTTCTCAAGGATTTTTGATTGTTTATTTACAATTTTGTTGATGTGTTTACACTTTTCTTTGATTAGTGTAAAATTGAAGTGAGGTAGTTCATTACAAAAGATTGTACTTCCCAAGCAGATTTTTCACTTATAAAATAACATAACTCATATTTATTGTGCATATATATGTGTGTGTGTGATATGTTTAGGCAATTTTGGCACTCAGGATCCACACATTGCAATTCTGGTTTTGCCATTTCTAGTGCTTCAAATTTTTTTATGAACTCCTAGCAATAAATTGTTTGACTATTATGTAGCTCTATATGGTTTAGTGTAATAGTAAGATAGACAGAATTTGGAGCTCTATAACCATTCATTATGATTTGCAGCTCTGTTGTTTCTAGTACTGAATTCCTTTTATATCTCTGAGCAATAAAACATGATACTTTTAATTATGAAATGATATTGATACATCATTTAATTTTATTTTACATCAGTTTAATGTTTTTAAATGTGTTATTATTAGTAGTTTTTGGAGCAATAAATAATGTTATTTTTAACAAAAATTACTACAGTCTTGTTAATAATTAAATAATATTTAAAAGTACCATCTTAAATTCTTTATATTTAATGATGAAACTTATCAATAGGTACCAACAGTTGATACTGACTTCAAATCATCTAATAATGTTTTTATCTATGTTGTTTGGTGAAAGTGTAGAATGGAGTTCTGAAAAGCTAGATTTATGGAATGATTGATAATTAAGCAAAAAAAAACAACAACTCTATTTTACTATTTTAATAAAACTGCAATCCCCCATCCATACACACACACACACATTATTAATATTATTATCATTACTACAATTTTGTCTATAAGTGTCAAATTGTTTTCCATTCAGTCATTTAAGAACATTTTCTTTAATATTCATTTATCAGAGTAGAGATATCATATTAGTTTAAGCCCGATATAGACTTTAAATTTTATTAAAAATTGATACATTTATTCTTAATAAATACAATCACGTGACATGAATAATTTAAATCTATTCTATTCTTCCATGAGTAAAATGTTAAATTTATATAAAACTTCCATTCCCCTCTCACACACACATACACTTTAAACAACTGAAGCACAGTGCTAAAGTTTAGATTGCTACAATTTTTTTACCCAATTACTGTTCAATAAGCATAAATATATTTTATTAAAATAAGCAAATTTCTTAGCACATTTAAAAATAAATTCTGAGCAAGATAAAATATGCCCCCACCATCCATTTATCGATTTTTAATAAAATTAGTTTTATAATTTATTTAAATAAATATAAATTAAAATATGGAAACTTTTGAAAATTGGATGATTTCTGCTAAATCCATATCACATTAATATTAATTATTACAATAATATTTCTCCAGTAAGTTTTATATAACTAAAAAACAAATTGCATTAAAAAACATACTGAAACAAACAAATAAAATTTCCAAGTATTTGTAAAAGTTTCTTCACACAAACTAATATTAAAATGCTGCTAAATTTGCAAGTCAAACTATTCAACAATCACGTGATATAACAATCATGTGATACAATTGTTTCTGCTACAACCACGTGATTATTAGTTTTTTCACTCATTTGAGGACAAGTGTTATATTGTTGAAAGGTTGGTATACAGTATTTCCTTTAATATTATTTTATTAAACACAATTGCTCCCGAAAACATGATTTACAAAACATCTTTTGTCCATGAGAACATTCATTTTAACATATATATACATAAATGTACAAATCACTCTTCCAACCATTTTCCAGCAATGCTCTCTGTGAATAAATATAAAGTCTCGACTTCAAACAGCTGACACAACAGGTTTGAGTCGGCTGTTTGAAGTTTCAGCTAGCGATATACACTGGGATATTTTCATATATACAGTATATATATATATAATTAATGGAAAACTATTAACACTTTTTATCAATATTATAATAATTTAGTTTCAGTATATTATATTTACTTATATATATGCCTTAACATATACATAAAAAAATAATTTAGATCAAATTTTAGATCTCTGGAATAAGCTTTTCCTTTGCTAGATCAGATCTTTTAGATTGCTTCTGTGACCATCTATTGAAGTAGTTTCACTTATTGAACCGCTAGGTGTTCTCATTTCTAATGCAATATTTCTGTTAATGTCTTTCCCTTCTATTGTTATTATATTTTTTTTTTTTGGAATAATTAAAATTTAATCTAGGTATACTATTAAGTTGTTCTTAATTTTCATTTCCTTTGTACTGCAACACAACTTAATTCATTAGATTATGTTAGGTTAAATTTAATTAAACCTAATTAACTTTATTTGTTTTGAACACTGCAAATATACATATTTCTATACACATACATATGTTGCACACTACCATATTAATTTGAAAACATTATTAATAAGAATTGCAAATGTCTATCTATATATATTAACAACATATATATATATATAATTTCAATAAATTATTCACAGATATACCCGGATAACTGTAGCCCATGAAAATCTTTGATTTAATGTATATATCAACTTCTTATGCCTATTTTTTTTTTAAATATAATCGCACACTTACTGATTTAAATTTTAATGGTAAATAAGATCATCCACCAATTTTTTATATTCATCAGTGTTTGATTTCGTAACTAAACTTAATAAATGCACTTTCTTTAAATAGTAAATATATGAATTTTTTCTACAGTACACACTTTTTCATAGGTCCGCTCCAATATGTAATATATAGGGGTTTGAACTCAGACTTTTACATGACCCTCAGTTATCCACGCTATCTCATACTGCTGACACATTTGATCACACGCATGTCGAAAAGATAAATAATCACCAATGAACATATTTTGTGCTAAACCAGGACTCGTCTGTTGGTCCAGATTATCATCTCCACACATATATACAATCAATGCTCAGCTTGTATTAAGATAGCCAACCTTCATATTTTAATGGACAGCCCTTCTTAATATAATCTGAGCATTGATTGTATATAAGTGTGGAGATGATAATCTGGAACAACTGACAAGTACTGGTTTAGCATGAAATACATATATTGGTGATTATTTATCTTTTCGACATGTGTATGATCAAGTGTGTCAGCAGTATGAGATAACATGAATAGTTAAGGGCTGTGTAAAAGTCTGAGTTCAAACCCCCATTTAAATAGTTAAGTGCAGTGATAAAATATCAGACTCTTGAATGTAAGTAAGATTTTCAAATCAATTCCAGTTCTGGTATATTCAGTGTTTGAACTTCTTATAAATTCCCAAGATTTAAAATCAATTGATTATTATTTTTATTAATTAATCATGATACTAGCCTATCTACAGTCAGTACCAGCATGAGAATCAAACTTTGGATTTGTAAATAATGAATAAAAGTCTCAGATTTCATTCCTCTGTTAGTATTGTCATTAGTCAAGCCAGAAATGCCTGAAAAATATAAAATAATTACATCACTCAAAACATTGTATTATATACTGTTTGCTATTATTAACAATTGAATATATTTGAAAGTTTTAATAGTTTTTTAAAAAAAAATTAACTACTAATTCTAGATAATGGAAGTAGTTCAACATATAATTACAACTAAAATACCACCATCAATACCTTTAACGCAAACACACCTATTTAGTTATATATTTTAAATAAATAGCACACCTTATCTAAAAATAATATCTCAATTGATTAAGTTCTCACTGATGCAAAACCGCAGCTTGATCATAGATTTTTAGATTTCATCTTTTATAACCACTTTACAATCTCTTCACATTCTGATATTCTTTTAGTGCTTCCACAAATAGCCTCTCAACAGTATAATATTAAGTGTTAAATGTGTTTTTATATGTTTTTATATGTTTTCTTTTTTATAATTACCAATCTAATCATACATTTCAAAATATTGAAGTTAATATTATGACAGTCTGGAAATATATGATAAAGAAATGTTAATAGTGAATTTTACTAAATAATGGGGTAAAAAAGCATAAAATTAACTGTAATACAATGATTGTGCTAAGAATTGGGAAGAAAAAGTGAAGTTGAAATACTTTTTGCAAAACTGTATGGACAACATCTTGATAGAATCAAAGATTTCATCTATTGTTGTAAAATGATTAAAATGTATCTTTGGAATTGATACATCATCTAATTTAACAACATATTTTTTCATTCAATAAATAGGAGTAGTATGCTTTAAAGAAAAGTTTAATAATATTACAAATAAATTCCAGCTTCACACTGATTTGACGAGGCAGGCCATAATTATAGCACTAGATAAAGTTAGATTTGTGAAGGAAAGGAAGCAGAGAATGAATGTACAATTTGTGTAAGAAAGCAACACCTAAAACCTTTTTATTTATCATGTGGATGTTGTTTGTGATAAACAACACTTCTTTAAATTTTCTCTTTTGATTGTTGCATTTAGTGTAAATTGCTTTAATGTTAAGTGGAACAAAGTTCTGATCAGAATTGATCTCATGCTCCAAAAATACTGATTTTATGTTAGTATATGTTTTAGAACAATGATACATATATATGTTGCCCTAGACTAATGGTAAACAAGGCAAAACTCTCCATACAGTAGTGCCACCCTGTGCCAACCAGAATAATCAGTGGCTGCCAGAAGGCTTGTGCATAAAATCCCTATCTAGTGCCTACTCATCCAATATCCCCAGACTAGTTTCTGGCTTATGGCCTTCGTCAGTGAGGATCCTTGAATCTGAGAGCACTGCACCTAGATCTTAGGATCTAATGCAACCCTTCAGCAGCCACCTTTTAACTCTACTTAACTACAAAACTATGAGAATGAAATTGAAAACACAATAAATATTTTCAATCTAAGCTCAATAGCTTATATAGTCATATGAGTCTGAACTCATTCTAAGATCTATTGATTACTCTGGCATCTATTGATTATTCTAGTTGGCACAGGGTGGTCCTACTGTATAGAGTTTTGCCTTGTTTAATAACAATTATGTGCTAGAATAAGAGATAGTGATCATGTGATGTTTAGTGGTGAAGCCTTGTGGTACTATTGGTGCTGGATTAACCATAATAAATTGCATTGCAAGTAGGTTCATTGCAATTAATTTTGTAGATGATCAAAGACAATTTATCTTTAGTATTGTTTAATAATTGATTTAGATTAGAAGAAGTTCTAAAACTAACATTGAATTCTCCAGAGCATTTTTTTTAATCTTTGTGATACAGTGGGTGTAAATAGAAGGCTAATCAATGCATTAGTATTGTTATGGTTTGGAGGCCTGGTGTTTATTATGGAATAAAACTTTTTGAAGGATTTTATTTCATTCATTTTGTATTTTAAAATTTACTACTTTATTATTTTGTAATAAAAAAAATACTAAAGCTTTTTCATAAATTTTATTTATAGTTCAGATTAAAATTTTATATACCCAAAGTATTATTATTCTCTGAGATTATTTTTGTTTCCTTCTTATGAAGAGTGGGCTGATTAAAGTTAAATTAGTACAGCTATTACTTTTATATTGTTAGTGTAAACATTTTCACTATTAATTATGAGGTCTTATTTATTGAATTGTTGCTCTTACTACTTTTCAAATTTTGCTGGTGTTAACTGTGTATTTCTTCTGACCATAATAGCAAATCATCAAACTCTCAGTTTTATCAATGATTTCTCAAGTTATTGTAAATGTCACTGGAGTGGAGTTACTCTTGTCTTCTTCTGATCATACTTGTGTTATTCTTCCTCTGCATATTACATTTGTGTATTGTCGCTTAATGTATATAATGGTTGAATGGTAGATAAAAAAAGTGAGAATTTTGTTTAATTTTCCAAAAGAGAAATATTTTTTTTTAAAATCTTAGTTTAATCAAGTCAAAGACGTGGTATGTTCTGCATTCTATGACTCTGTTTAAACTTATGCACTTTCAAATCAACTAGCCTTATATATAATAAACAACAAAAAAACTCTGGAATAAACTCTACAATATTCAAAAGACCTATAAAAATAAATAAAAGCTATAGCCAGATAGTAAAAAATGATATAACAAATAAATTATTAAATAAACAATATAATTGTGTTACTATCCATAAATTATAGAATTGTCATTCACGTGGAAACGTTAACCTTGTATGACTTTTTAAATGTTTCTTTTTAAAAAATGTTTAAATTTTAACTGTAAAATGCTATTCAGAATGGTAGACATACTCATAAGCTGGCTATAGCTATTATTTATCTTTACATATTTGTATTTTAAATATTGGTCAATTTTATTCCAGTTTTTTTGCTTATTATACTTATTTTTTCTGATTATATATATAACAACACATTTTTCTGTTTACAAGGCTGTTTTTAATATTTTTAATATATATATATATCGTAATGGCATTACCTATATAAACTACAATGCTTGTGATATCAAAATGTAATGATTCACATTAAATATGATACATCGTTTGTAGTGATGATGATTAAAATCACATTGGCACACTGAAGGTTAAATTCCGCATAATTACTCCAAATATTTTTTTTGATTCAATTTAAATTAATCTTAGGTGCCATTTTTTTTTTTTTTTATAGAAGTAATACTTCTACATACATTATTTCTGATCATCCTCATTTCAATGTGCATTTGTTACCCCAGAATATGCCTAAGGGATTGCATGACTTTTCAGGTTTAATGGTATAAATAACGGAACATATTTGAAATAAATTCAAACAGCAATATAATTATATTTAAAAATAAAATAATAATTTATTTATACTAATTGTGAAATAAATAAAATAAATTATTTCTTATATATTCCCAACTACCATAAAACCATAAAATGAATAAAATGCAAAATATTGAAATTAACAAATAGTCATCAATATTAAATTTAAATGTAATTCTGAATTTACATAAGCCAATATTAATATTAATTCTAAGGCTTTATAATATGCAAATATAAAATAAAGTTCTTATTACCTATATACAAAAATGTTTTAACCATGAATTTATCATAATCTTATGTTCTACCTTCCATACACATCCTTAATAATAGTCTTTGTAAATTCAACCTTTATTTTAGTTAAGCTCTTTGGGCATCAATGCTAGTACACAATGGAACTAGGTTCTACTATAGACAAATCATATGGCAAAGATCTCTTCTTTTCTGATGACATGATTTTCTTTTTGTAAGCATAAAAAGTTGTACCTTATGCACACTAAACATTCATATCTGGATAAGAGCGAATAGTTCCAGATTTTTGACTGATGTACCTTGGATTGTTTAGTCGTATATAACAAATAATCTTCTGATAGTGAACCTTATCATAATTGCTGAATTGAATATAATACTTAAAAGTACTTTTTAAACAGTCATTAATATAAAATTTATTTGAAGCTATTCTGTAGAAAAATATTTTAACTAGTAGTTTTCATTTGTAATAGCTACTTCATCATACTTAATTTCTGGCTATTTTTAGTCATTCATCTTTTCTGCTTTCTTGCTGATAACAATTGCTCTTTTTTTCTTCATTTGCATTTTCTCAAACTACTGTTGTTTATCAGACCTATTTATGCTTTGTACTTCAGATCAAGAACAACATATTCATTATCCTAAGTCTTTAATAGTATTTGGTTTTGCTATTTTTTTTTATACTGAAATGCTTTTTATTAAACATCTTTTATCTCAGCTTCAAATATCAGATTTAATTTTACAAAACATGTTTTTTTTTCTTTTACATTCAGATAGTCATTTTACAAATAATTATAAAATAGCTTTCATTTTTGGTGACCAAGAAAGAGAAAAACAAAAAATATATGAACTTTGAAATTCATACTCTAACTTTTTTAATTTTAATGCTTTACAATTTTTAATAAAATATTTGGAACCAACCTCAAATTTAACCCAAGAAAAAAGTAATTTGCTATGTTAAACCTCTTTTATAAGGAAAATCCAAAAGAACATAAAATACAGGACAGTTTCTTTCTACTTTTTTAAATAATGCACTAAATTTAAGTATATAAAATTAACTATTTTCTTTTTCTTACCCTTTTTATTACATGAGTGACAATTTTACTGTTTTTATTTTGCATAACACATTTCTATACAAAATATTTCATGATTTTAATAAATCTGTGAACTAATTTTCACATAATTTTTTAAAATGATATAATTAAGTGCTACACATATGATTTGAAATATTTATATGGACACTAAAGATTGCAATTTGACCAAGGAGTGTTATAGTTGACTATTTATTAGACTGCTTTCAAAACAGGTTATATTTATCTTATTAATGAGGTTTGTTTAAACTTCTTTACATTATTAATCTCACACTCCTTAGTCAAGTTGCAATCTTTAGTGCCTATATAAACATGTCAGACCATAGGTAAAGGTGGTATAACTTTTATTGTTAAAGTAGGTAACCTCAACTACAAGTTAAGGTTATTGATAGCTTAAGAGTTGATTGTTAACATATAGATCTCAAATATGCTCACACACATATGGCAACCTATAAAATTTATCAATCAACAATGTGACTTTTTAATACAAATGATTTTAAGGATAAATTTACTTGAATTATTTGTAATGATACAATAAATATATAACACTATTCAAGTTCTAAAATGCTGCAAGTGTTTTCCAGAATCTATTGTTTTTAAACATCTTTATGAAATTTTAAATATTATATATATATATATATATATATATATATATATATATGATAAACAAAAACAAGTTAAAAAATTTTTAACCTGCCTATAGTTTGCATTTTATGATCACAGATGGAGCTTTACCAATAGCTCATCAAGCTTTGTTTACTAAAAATGCCGAGAGAGAATCGAAATTTCAATATCTCCCAAATTGTCCCCAACCTTTAAACCATGGTTTCAAGCTAATTGGCTTTTGTCAGTAAAGGGTAGGGGGACTAGAAATTAGATCTAAAACCCCAACTCTACTGAACAGCATATGTAAACTGTTCCTATCAGCTTGAAAGCACAAATTTTTTAGATATGTAAATATCTTAAAATCCAACTAATCAAACTAGATAGCTATATGGGTCTGAAACCAGTTCAGTTTCACCACATAGTAGAAAGGTTCTGCAATCTATATCATTGCTAAAACCTTCAAAGGTACATTTATGATAAACAAAAACAAGTTAAAAATTTTTTAACCTGCCTATAGCTTGCATTCTATGATCACAGATGGAGCTTTACCAATAGCTCATCAAGCTTTGTTTACAAAAAATGCCGAGAGAGAATCGAAATTTCAATATCTCTTTCAAATTGTCCCCAACCTTTAAACCATGGTTTCAAGCTAATTGGCTTTCTTCAGTAAAGGGTAGGGGGACTAGAAACTAGATGTAAAACAGTTTACATATATGCTGTTCAGTAGAGTTGGGGTTTTAGATCTAGTTTCTAGTCCCCCTACCCTTTACTGACAAAAGCCAATTAGCTTGTAACAATGGTTTAAATGTTGGGGACAATTTGAAAGAGATATTGAAATTTCGATTCTCTCTTGGCATTTTTTGTAAACAAAGCTTGATGAGCTATTGGTAAAGCTCCATCTGTGATCATATATATATATATATATATATATAGAGAGAGAGAGAGAAGAGCAGGTCTCTGCTTTAGCATCATATATAATAAGCAATAATTAGTGATTTAAGATGATTGTGCATTTAAATCCTTATTCCCAAATGAAAGCTGACTTTTGCCTTTATCAAGAAGGACTTAGGATTCAAAGTTGAAACCCAATGCAGTTAAAAACAATATTTTTAAAGTTCTTGTCCACTATTATGCTAAAAAATCAAAAACTCTAGGTTTTGATTATATAAATTTGATTTATTTTTTAACTTTAGATGCATTTTTTAATTGATCAAATAATGTGCATTCTAACATAATTATCTCGATTCTTTTTAACTTACACAGAATGATATCAACAAGAGCAATTCTCTTCTCTAACACTTTCTATACCAAGCTAGTGTAAGATAATAGTACGTTTACATTTCCAGAGCAGTTTCTATATTTTGTCTTTATCAATAAGGATTTGATTCCAACTTGGATCAATGCAATTATTTGTTTTATATTTTAAATAAAATCGTTATTAACAAAAACCAAAAATTATATACATTTTTACAATAATTATTTACATATAAAGATATTCAATTAAAATTATCATTAATATTTTATTTACTATGAAGCTATAAGCTCGAAATTCACCATTCCATTTTAGACAGTAAGGAAAAATATATAAATGGTTTTTAATATGTATTTTGATTTCAACTAATTTCATTTGATAGGCTAAGTCATCTCACTTTACCTCAACAATCGCACATCTCAGCGACATTTATATATCTGTGTGAATTATTTAATGTTAATTTTATAAATTCCATATTTTTCGATAAGATGTATTTAAATTAATAATTCTTCAATAAATATATAAATGTTTTTAACAATTTTTTATAGTAGGGTAAAAATTTATGACATGATATGGTTTTTATAATAATGCATAAAAGTTATTTTCATTTTAATTATTGTCTATTTATATTGACTTTACATTTGAATTTAAGATCATGATAGTCTAATGGTTGTCTTCTCATTTATATGATAGTTCTTAACTGATATATCTGTTGAATATTTTTGAAAGCAAGAAAAATGTGAGTGTAAATAAACTTCCAGTTTTATACTTTCAATAATGACAAATTAAAGTTAAATTATGGACCTTATTCCCAAAAGACTAAATTTAACAGGCAAAGCAGGAGTTGGTTGTAAAAAAATAGAGATTGCTTAAAATATCCTGAATGCAAACAAGGCTGTCAAGCATTGTTAGCCGAGAGGTCATCACAACCACCTTGCAAGCAAGTAGTTGGTTGCAGACGGTTGTGTGCTCACGTCCTGGCTGATGCTATGACATATGAAAAAAAAAGGCTGTCATTTGATAACTTTTTATTTATAAACATACAATGACACTTTCAAATGAAGAAATATCTAAAAGTGAAAGAATTGTATAATATTAAACAAAACATTGTTAAAGTTTATGAAGATAGAAGAAAAAGTGAAGAGACAATTTATTTGAAGTGCTGACATGTACGTTACTTCAAAGACATGAATATTGAAAGTACAAATGAAGAAAGTGGAATAACAATTCGGAATGGCAACATCAGTTATTCTACTTAATGAAAGACATCAAACCCAGATAATTCAAGTTTATGTCCAACAAGTTCTCATTGTGATGAAGTAGTGGATTTTTATATGGACTTTCAAAATGTTTTGATCAGCCAAACAACATTTTAAAATTGTTATGGAAGATTTTAATCCTACAAATGATAAAACAAATTGAAAAGTAAAACTGCTGTGTGTAAATTTGATTATGCTAATAAAAATGAGAAAGGACTCGGAATTGTGGACTTTCCATAAAATTTATGAAGTATTTCTTTGAAAAAAATCTAAACAGATATGGATATGGAAAGATCGAATTGAAGCTACCACAGAATTTGATTATATTTTGACTAACAGAAAATACATATTTCAAAATACATATTTCTAAATAGAATCAGCACTGGAAATGATTGATCACTGATTATTGAGATGTAAGTTACATGTTAATGCAAAACTAAAAAAAAAAGTTACTATGAAAACAAAATTAACAATTAATATTTGTAACCTTCAGTAACACTCAAAATAATTTAAATTCAAAATTGCAAACCATTCTAAAATAATAACCATATTATTGATGGTTCAGATTTGAATAAAATCAATATGAAAGTAACTGAAAAACTATTAAAATCTGCAACAAAGATATCTGCTACAAAAACAAAACAATTTAACAATAAATCTTTTGAGACAAGATAATATATAAAGAAAAGGAATATGAAAAAATAAAATAAAAATCCATTAGAAAAATGAATTATTTATAATATTATAAAATAATACAAAAATAGTAATAATGGTAGAAGAAAATATAATTTTAAAATAGCCAGGAAAGTTTTAGAAGAAAATAAAAATCTCAAAAATATGAAACAACATCTTGATACTGGAAGAATAGTTACTTTTAGAATAAGAAAATGAAAATATTATTAAAAAGATGGATGGCATCATGACTACTATTAGTATATCTTTTAAATTATCAATAAATTTAAAATGAAAAAATAAGACGTGCAGAAACTATATGAAAAAACCTAAAACTCCAGGAAGTAATAAAATAATAATTTATATCTTAATTAAAAAAGGAAGTAAAGAAATACTGGGAAAATGCAGTGGCAGTATTGATCTTTAAGAAAAGTTGTAAAGGATCTCTTACAGATCTATCAGTCTTTAACCATTTCTAGACAAAACCTTTACTTAAATCATTACAATTTATCTATAATGAATTTTTATTTTAATCAACTAAAAACAAACTGGATTTAAAAGTGATTTTACCACATTGGATGATGAAAAAAATATAGATAAAGCAATAAATATGTTATGAAAGAGCATTTGATTCTATAAGTATTTCTATAGTGATTAAACCCCTGAATTATCAAGATAAAGACCCAGAATATTATCTATATCAATAAGCAGTAGAAATAATTACAATACATCGTGATCCTAAACAAATTAACATTAAAAAGGCTGTACAAGAGAGTGGTTTTATATCTCTGAAATATTTTAGTGCAATTTTACAATAAGGATTTTGCACATTAAAATAAGAAGCTGAATGTACAGATATATGGAGATTATTTAATTCGTTTATTCTTCTGCATATGCTGAGGTTTTTTTTGGTAAATAATGTTTGAGAGTTTCAGGAAATGCAGCAAAAGTTATCAGGGGAAAGTAAAAGTAGGACTAGAAAAAAGTGCTAAAAACACTAATGTTCAGTGGATTTTCTTAGATGAAAAAATAAAAATTGGTAATCATAAATTAGAGAAAATTAATAGCTAAAATATGTTGGTCGCATTATTAATATAACATTAAAAGGTAGCACTTGTAGCAGATAAAAGGAAACAACGGAGTATTAACAAAATCAACATTTTAATTCAGTTACTAAATACGTGTTATTTTCAGTACTTTAATCTGATTGAATAAAACTGAGAAGATGAAATTTAAAATGATCAAACAAAATTACAATAACATATCACGTATGTGAATAGTCGTCCTATCTATCCTAGGTTGCAGGAATAATACACAAGTACCAAATTGGTATTAAAATGAAATATGCCTACAATTTAAAAAGAAAGCTTTTTAAATAGATAAATTTTATCAACACTTTTTTTTATGAATCTGAGATTTGAACAGTTAGCAGATGTGTGTGAAAAGTAAGAAAGGTTGTAAAATAAAATACATAGACTAAAAACTGGTACATATCACCACTGATATTATTGAAAGAATAAAAAAACAAAAAACAAATCCAGAATTGACATATTACTAGATGAAATAATAATAGATAGATAGCTAATGTTTTAAATTGAATTCCAATAGGTTGTAAAAGACTAGAAATGAACCACAGGTCAAATGGATGGATGAAATAATGAAGTTTGCTGGTTAGACCTTCATTCTGGTGTAGAATAATAATGGTTTAAAATGAAGATGATGTGTATGTGAAATATTATTAAAAATATTATGTTTTCATTAAATTTTATATTTGTTGGAAAAGATCTATCTATCTATCCAACCATCCATTTATTCATCCATCCATCCAAGTATCCACCTTTCTATCCATCCATCTATCTATTTGCCTGTCTCTATCTATCTATCTATCTATCTATCTATCTATCTATCTATCTATCTATCTATCTGTCTGTCTATGTCTGTCTGTCTGTCTGTTTCTAACTGCCTGCCCCAAACACTACCTATCTATCTATCTATCTATCTATCTATCTATCTATCTATCTATCTATCTATCTATCTATCTATCTATCTATCTATCTATCTATCTATCTATCTATCTATCTATCTATCTATCTATCTATCTATCTATCTATCTATCTATCTATCTATCCATCTATCTATCTATCTATCTATCTATCTATCTATCTATCTATCTATCTATCTATCTATCTATCTATCTATCTATCTATCTATCAGTAACAAATATTTTTTATTTGTTAAAAGTATTGGGAACATATCATTAATATTTAAGAGATTTTGGTGTTAGATTTCATGGACTTTAAAAGTCTTTCAGAATTGAAAAGTAATGGATAGTTATGGTGTTACATTTTACAGTTGTTAAGCTGTTTCTGAATTCAAAGATAATACATAATATTAATTATAAAATGGGTGCAAAATAGAATGCCGAAATAAATATATTTTTATAAGTAAATAAAATATAATAAAGGAATGAATATCTAGTAATAATGTTAAAACAAAAAAAAAGGTAACATAAAATTAGAAGATTCAGAGTTGCATGTTGGTAATATAAGAAAAAAAATCGTTATTATTTATTAAATAAGTTAACTATATGTGGATATTTATTAGCAATTAAACAAGAAAATGCTTTACATTACTCTATATTAATAAAAAGATATTTAATCATAGCAATCACTTAATTCTTCAGACATGCAATATATAACAAAACAATAGCAATTTTCTACTCTAATGTGATTTAAAGTAATCACTGATTACCAGATGCCTTATTGATTACTTTTACCATTGAATGCAAAGTCTCATTAATAATGGCTGGGACTAGATTAAGATTTGGAATTTATTATAATCATGATAATTACACAGTGGCTAAACTCTCCATGCAGTAGCACCACCAATGCAGTCCAGAATAATCAATGGATGCAGGAAGATTTGTGCATAAAATCCCTATGTATTGCCTACTCTTCCAACCCCCCTGGCCTAGTTTCTAGCTTGTTGGCTTTCATCAGTGAGGAGCCTTGTATCTGAGAGTACTGCACTGATGAAAGCCAACAAGATAGAAACTAGTCTGGGGATGTTGAATGAGTAGGCACTAGATAGGGATTTTATGCACAAGCCTTCTTGCATCCATTGATTACACTGGCTTACACTGGTGGTGCTGCTGCATAGAGAGTTTAGCCTCTGTGTAAACAGCTTGTGTAAGCATAATAAATGGTGATCATATGATGTTTAATGGCTTATGATAATTACTGTCTTCTCTATCTTACAATAGATGACACTAAAATAGATTGCTTATGTTTCACGATATTTCATTTAAGTATATCTATTGTTTATAAGTATTGTAAGATGGCTTTTTAAAGGGCTTCAAATATAAAATAAATAATGGTTGAATAAATTTAATATTGTTATCTACATGTGAACCGTCTTATGTAGATTAATAGAAATTTTGTTTTAAAAATAGTACATGGGCATGGAATGATCTATAAAAAATTATAAAGTAATAAGAACTTAAATAATATATTTAAATCAGTTTTATATGTCATGTTAACAATTGTAATAGGATTTTGTTTAGTTTTGACAAGTATTTTGCGCATTAAAACCGATTTCTAAAAAAGATTTAAAGTAACAAATTTTATATTTTAAATAATCTTATGAACACATAATGAATTTTATAAGCCTACATAAATTTTGGTTATTTAATAATAATCATAAATAAATTTTATTTTGTTTATTGGTATGTATTGTAAGAAATGACATTATATATGTATAAGTTAAATGAGATTTAAATGCTTTCTGGAACACTTTAAAATATTAATCGCTACTTAAGATGGTGGACAGATTGTAATCAAAAATAATATTATAATTTATTTGTAGTTTACTTGACCATTCCATTATCTTTTTTTTTGATGGATTCCAATTTTCTGATTATATATATTTTTTACTATTTTAATGCTTTATAATAAACTTTAAATCATCAAATAAAATTACTTTTATTTTGTTTCAAATTAATACCACTTAAAATCATTAATAATTAAAAACATAAAATTAATAAAACAATTTTTGGATTTATATTCAAGCCAAAACCAGTATTAAAATCAAAAATTAAATTAAAATATGATTTTTAAATGTAAAAATTATTCATAATTATTAAAAACACTTAATTTAAATTAAAATACAAAGCTATTTTTAGATTTAAGTTATAAAATTGATTGAATCAAATTATAAAGTTTTTGAAAATATACAAATTTAAGATTTTTTTTAATTATGTATTTTAATCAAAATTTTAAATCATATAAAATTAAATTGAAATATTAACCCTTTCAAATCCGTACTGATAATGGTGTACTTGTTGGCACATCTATCTAAAATTATATGCTAGAAAGTAGAATTTCTGTTATTAATTAAAATGTACAATATTGTACCAATATTTATATTTAATAAATAACAACCATATAACAAACATCAAGTAACATTTGAGGACCAAAGATATGGGCAAAGTGAAATAGATTCATTTATATATTTTTTTCTTTTAGATTTTTTAGTTAAGAATTAGTCTGTGCAATATTTTGTCTCTGAATCTATTTTTGTTTACTAGTATTTCTTACAGAATGGTACTTTTATTTAAAAGAAGCCTTTTTTTTTAATAATCATTGTTTTCCAAAACTTTTATGCATATATCTGTGTGTTTGAATAATATTATTTTAATTTTTATGCAACCAATGCATTTTATTTTACATTTATTTTTGCTGATTCACAATGTATGTAAACATCATATATAATTATTATAATTTGATTTAAAAGTGCTAAACTTTCTGTATTCACAACATTGACATCATCCACTTTATATATATATATATATTGTAACAATATATAAATATGTCGTTACATTAATTTAAAATAAAAACTTAAAAGTTCGCAAATAAAAGTAAAAAACTAAACGCTAAAATTAAAATGTTTGTTAAACGTATATACATTCGCACAGATGCCAAACTTTAAAAATATTTTTTTTTAAAAAACAAATAAATAAGTATTTGAACGTACTTTTTTATAAAAAAAAAAGTACAAGATTTAAAAATAAAAACAGGTATTAATTAATTCTTGTAATCTGTAAATGGAAATGATTGTTTATAAATTGTTTGAAAAGCAAGTTAGCCTTGGGCTCTTGTATAATTAAAATGATCTGATGAAAGATAGATAAGAAAATAAAGAGAAATTAGCTTGACCAATGGAAGCACTAAGCCTTGGCTCGGACCCTAATAAAAGTGATGGATTAGTGATGTTTTGTTGATTGAATCCGTGTGGATAATATAAAAAGGAAAATACAGTTTTTTCTGGCAGTTCCAGCGTTTTGTGTTTGAGAGATGTGGTAGGACGCACATACCACACTCTCTATAAAAAAAAATGAAAAGACTGTGATACCTTGAACCAGCTATTGCCATCTCCAGAACATTATCTTCCAATGGAGGCATGATGGGAATTAAAAGCAGAAACCTGGAATCTTCTACCGTGAGCTATGAACTTTACAAATTAACAACAACAAAAAAAAAGTAATTAAGAACTTTCGTCAATGTTTTTTTTAAAGATTCAGCTAATTTAAATTTTAAAATGAACTCTTATTTGATTTTCAAATTAATAATTGATTGTTTAAATTTATATAGTTAAGTTTTGCTAAAATCATTTCCATTTTATTATTATTATTTGTAGTAATATTTATTGTAGAAATTATTAAATGCATTACATTTAAGTTGGGTATAGATGTTGCAGAGATTCGTTAGCGGTTGATTATATTGTGGTTTTCACAGTTGATTAGAATATATAAGTCAATGATGCCACTGCAGTGTCTTATGATGAACACCAAAGGGTCTCATGTATTCCCTCAGCAATTGATGTTATCGATTGACTTTGTATTTTGATCGGTTGTGTTTAATTTGGAATGTTTCTGACTGTGGAATCTGTGCAGCCGATCTATACTCGACATTATAAAACAAATTGTATAAAAATAATCTGTGCGAACGTATTTAAATGTTAAATTTAAGTCGGGCATGAATGGCTATATAGTTTTGTAAAGTTATATTAAGGGAGAGTAATCTTAGGTTATTCCTTTCATAGTTGAATTGGTTCAATGGATTAGATATATTTGTGTAATTGTAGATGTAGTATGAGATCTGCTACAGGCAGGATTATATATATATATGCCACACACCTTCTGTTTGCCTATGGATGGGTTTGTAAGACGGCAAAGGACCGCAATCCATTCCTATGGAGTTTTATGTTTATTGTTCTACTCGCCAACAGATGTAACATTCCTGTTGGTGGAGAGACAATGTCTTTTCTAATTCTACTTACTGATCAGATGTACATTCCTGACAGTATAGTATTTTGTGTTGTCGTATTTTCATGCTACATTGAATACATAGATGTATCAGATGGATTGGCGCCGGTTTGATTGAGAAATTTGTTGCCTAAGGTTAAATCAGGGAAGAATATTTTCTTTTCAAATGCAGATCTATGTAGTCTATTCATACTCGACTCACTAAATAAATATTAAACTCATGGTTGTAATTTACTTAAATGTAAAACTAAAGATTAATAGAAAAATCTAAAAATGTTGAATTTATTCCTCAAAATTTAAATGTTATTTTATATGTGCGTAAATAAATATTTTTATGTGTTAATTTCTGGCAGTGGCTTTTATTTATTTATATTTAAGATATAAATTAAGATATAGATTTTTATCTCTGCGTCTCCACTGAGCTAGTGACTTGGGCTAATGATCTGAATATTTAAATAAAGTGGAATCTTAACAGCGCATATCTGCCTACTCTATAAATTTTTCTAGGTTTAAATGCCTAGATGGCACCCCATAGAGCAGATATCGTAGTTTGCAGTTAGATTCGATCGTCACTTTCATTTCGATCGTTATAATATATATATATGGAAGTCATTTGTTTTTATCAGTGCATTTAAATTTTTACAAAACCATTCTCAGGCAAGGGAGGGACAAGTTTCTATCCACTTTTTTAATACCTTGTCAATGGGTGTAAAATCATTGTATAATAATATGCATTGTAAGATTTTGATTTTATCAGTGCACCATTCACCTTTAGTTCAATCCTATCACAATCATTCATCAGCCTTGAAACCAGACCAATCTACCATATTATAAATATATTAGGAACATACACTTTTTCAAGTAAGCCATAAAGCACATGCTAAAATTTAACTTTATATAAACATCAAATTTAGATTCTTAAACTTAACTTCTTATATATTATATATTTAAATAGATTTTATAAACATTTATTCCATCATACATTACTGAAACATATGATCCAAGAAATCAGAAAAAGAACAGTGATTACTAAAAACACAATCTCCTACACATATCTTTGTAATTTGCTCAGTGTGTATATATATATATATATATATATTAATAATTCAAACAAATATATTTAATACAGTATTCAAAATTAAATAATATATTCTTTACCAGAAGTACTTTCAATTGTTTCACTGACAATCTTTTTCAACTGTTAATACAAACGTACAAAAAATAAAAACTTGCATTACCCATCATTCAATCTATTCAAATTTCCCACAATTCTGTTGTCTTTATATTAGCCGATTGTTTATTCATTAAACCACCTCTATTCCTAGATATCATCATTGCCTCTTTAATTTTACGTTTTTCACTACACCTTTCAATTTGAATAATTTTTATATCTCTATTATTAAATTTAAAACCATAATTACATGTTTTATTATGATCAAATATAATTGATGGAGTATTCATATTTACTGAAGATATATTTTCTTTCTGTACACGTTTATATAATGTCTTATGATCATTATATCGTTTTTGTAATGTACATTTGGATTCCCCTATATATTTTATTCCACAACCACATTCCAACATATATATAACAGAACTTAATTCAAACTTAGAAATCTTGGCTTTGGAGTTATTTATCATATCATTTATATTATTTGAAGAGAAAAAAGAAATTCTACACAAACCACTAAAAAGTTTATAAATTAATTTAGCTTGTTGATTAGATATAAAAGGAATAGAAATCCATTTATCACTTTTTAATTTACTTAATATTTTCTTATTATTACTCTTATTTTGATTATATTTTGTAATTGTATTATAAATAATATTCCTTCCATAACCAACATTCAACATATCAGTAATATATACATTAATATTTTCAATTTTATCACTAATAAATTTGCACAAATAATCATTTCTAAATAAAAATGACTTCAAACCAGCTAATTTATGACTCATATGAACTTTAGAATTATATGGAATATAACCCCTAATTTCCACAGGCTTTAAAATCATATTATAATCAAACACATTATTATTTCTTTTAATAAATATATCTAAAAACTTTATAGAATCTTCCTTCTCTTCATTTAACACCCATTTTACATTATTAATCATATTTAACTCATTAAACAAATTAACTATTATTTCATTATGTGCACATATAAATACATCATCAACATATCTACAATATACTTTAATTCCTTTATATTTTATCTGAGACAATATCTTAACCTCATAATTAGAAATAAAAAAATTACAAAGCTGTGATACCACCGGAAGACCCATTGGCCAACCAAAATTCATTTTATAAAAGCAATCATTAAACCTAACATATATATTATCATTCACAAATCTTAATATTTTAACAATAAAATTCCTAATATTATTATCTATAGATTTTAAAAACAAAGCTCTTTCAATAATCTCTATTGATTCCATACGATTAATTGAACCATACATTTCAGATATGTCAAGTGTACACATAACATCATTATTATCAATTTTTATATTTTTAATCCTATTAATAAAATCAAATGATGATGAAATCGTATAATCTCCAAATCCAAGCACATCTTGCATTATTTTTTCAATATATCTACAAGCATTATAATAAAAAACACCACCAAAATCAACAATTACTCTTAATGGATAACAATTTTTATGCAATTTTATATTTGCAAAGATTCTTGGAAACACTGCAGACGACGGATATAAACTGTAATATGTCTTTGCATCAATAACTTTTTCTTTTTAGCAGTCATTAAAATGTCATTAATAAATTTCATTCTATATGTATCAATATTATTTAATTCACTTTTTTCAAAACAAAGCTTCTTCATTTGATCCATAATTTTCATATTATATTCATCCTGTTTCATTAGGCACATCCGTAACCCCTTGTCCTCCTTCAAACAAATTAATTTATTACTTTTTAAAAAATTTTTAAATTCATAAATTTGTTTTAACCAAACATTATCATTTTGCTTATCAAATGTTTTATTTTTTATTTCATTAATTATTTTATTCCTATCATTTAAATCACAATTTATAACACCAAACGAATATTCAATCGCCGCATTTAATTCAATACTAGAATCTTTCCAACCTCCACCGACGTATTTAGATCCAAAATTTAAAATATAACGCTGATTAAAATTCAAATCAACTCCAGAGATATTCACATAGTTTTGATCACTAAAATTTCTTGGAAACTTTTTATTATACAAATGTTCAATTTTCCTATTAAATTTATCCATCATTTTTGAATGCAAATTATTAAAACGTATTTGACAAATCTGTTTATATTCATATAAATAATCAATATTATTAACGTAAATAAAATGATTTAATGTTCTTAAATACTTTCTATTATAAAACAGCAAATACTTACATTGGTCAATTATATTACGAAGTATTATATTTTTTAGATCATCCATAGATCTCACACTCAATTTACATAACTTATTTATTTTAATACAACAACAGTTAGGAAACACTTTAAAAATCCGACAGGAATACAAAAACTTTATTCTGCACTTTAACGTAATAACTTTAACCGTTACTTTCCGCCATTCCTTTAAAAGCCAAATTCCATTTAATTGCTTTAAATCCATTTCATATATAAATAACTACAACCATTAAATGTCTGTATTTTTAAATTATATAATAATAATTCAAACAAATATATTTAACACAGTATTCAAAATTAAATAATATATTCTTTACCAGAAGTACTTTCAATTGGATGATGATCTAAAAAATATAATACTTGTAATATAATTGACCAATGTAAGTATTTGCTGTTTTATAATAGAAAGTATTTAAGAACATTAAATCATTTTATTTACGTTAATAATATTGATTATTTATATGAATATAAACAGATTTGTCAAATACGTTTTAATAATTTGCATTCAAAAATGATGGATAAATTTAATAGGAAAATTGAACATTTGTATAATAAAAAGTTTCCAAGAAATTTTAGTGATCAAAACTATGTGAATATCTCTGGAGTTGATTTGAATTTTAATCAGCGTTATATTTTAAATTTTGGATCTAAATACGTCGGTGGAGGTTGGAAAGATTCTAGTATTGAATTAAATGCAGCGATTGAATATTCGTTTGGTGTTATAAATTGTGATTTAAATGATAGGAATAAAATAATTAATGAAATAAAAAATAAAACATTTGATAAGCAAAATGATAATGTTTGGTTAAAACAAATTTATGAATTTAAAAATTTTTTAAAAAGTAATAAATTAATTTGTTTGAAGGAGGACAAGGGTTTACGGATGTGCCTAATGAAACAGGATGAATATAATATGAAAATTATGGATCAAATGAAGAAGCTTTGTTTTGAAAAAAGTGAATTAAATAATATTAATACATATAGAATGAAATTTATTAATGACATTTTAATGACTGCTAAAAAGAAAAAGTTATTGATGCAAAGACATATTACAGTTTATATCCGTCGTCTGCAGTGTTTCCAAGAATCTTTGCAAATATAAAATTGCATAAAAAATGTTATCCATTAAGAGTAATTGTTGATTTTGGTGGTGTTTTTTATTATAATGCTTGTAGATATATTGAAAAAATAATGCAAGATGTGCTTGGATTTGGAGATTATACGATTTCATCATCATTTGATTTTATTAATAGGATTAAAAATATAAAAATTGATAATAATGATGTTATGTGTACACTTGACATATCTGAAATGTATGGTTCAATTAATCGTATTGAATCAATAGAGATTATTGAAAGAGCTTTGTTTTTAAAATCTATAGATAATAATATTAGGAATTTTATTGTTAAAATATTAAGATTTGTGAATGATAATATATATGTTAGGTTTAATGATTGCTTTTATAAAATGAATTTTGGTTGGCCAATGGGTCTTCCGGTGGTATCACAGCTTTGTAATTTTTTTATTTATAATTATGAGGTTAAAATATTGTCTCAGATAAAATATAAAGGAATTAAAGTATATTGTAGATATGTTGATGATGTATTTATATGTGCACATAATGAAATAATAGTTAATTTGTTTAATGAGTTAAATATGATTAATAATGTAAAATGGGTGTTAAATGAAGAGAAGGAAGATTCTATAAAGTTTTTAGATATATTTATTAAAAGAAATAATAATGTGTTTGATTATAATATGATTTTAAAGCCTGTGGAAATTAGGGGTTATATTCCATATAATTCTAAAGTTCATATGAGTCATAAATTAGCTGGTTTGAAGTCATTTTTATTTAGAAATGATTATTTGTGCAAATTTATTAGTGATAAAATTGAAAATATTAATGTATATATTACTGATATGTTGAATGTTGGTTATGGAAGGAATATTATTTATAATACAATTACAAAATATAATCAAAATAAGAGTAATAATAAGAAAATATTAAGTAAATTAAAAAGTGATAAATGGATTTCTATTCCTTTTATATCTAATCAACAAGCTAAATTAATTTATAAACTTTTTAGTGGTTTGTGTAGAATTTCTTTTTTCTCTTCAAATAATATAAATGATATGATAAATAACTCCAAAGCCAAGATTTCTAAGTTTGAATTAAGTTCTGTTATATATATGTTGGAATGTGGTTGTGGAATAAAATATATAGGGGAATCCAAATGTACATTACAAAAACGATATAATGATCATAAGACATTATATAAACGTGTACAGAAAGAAAATATATCTTCAGTAAATATGAATACTCCATCAATTATATTTGATCATAATAAAACATGTAATTATGGTTTTAAATTTAATAATAGAGATATAAAAATTATTCAAATTGAAAGGTGTAGTGAAAAACGTAAAATTAAAGAGGCAATGATGATATCTAGGAATAGAGGTGGTTTGATGAATAAACAATCGGCAAATATAAAGACAACAGAATTGTGGGAAATTTGAATAGATTGAATGATGGGTAATACAAGTTTTTATTTTTTGTACGTTTGTATTAACAGTTGAAAAAGATTGTCAGTGAAACAATTGAAAGTACTTCTGGTAAAGAATATATTATTTAATTTTGAATAATGTATTAAATATATTTGTTTGAATTATTATTATATAATTTAAAAATACAGACATTTAATGGTTGTAGTTATATATATATATACAGTGAGATAAATAGTTAGATAAATATTGTGAAAGGAACTATTCTTTACATATACATTCTCTTCCATCAAATTGTTTTTATTGACAGGAGATGTTGCATGTCACTTGTAGCACATGTGTTAAGAATAATTCCTTACACACTATTACAAATATATAAATTGCTATAATAATAATTGTTACATATCTATATAACAAATTACTATAATTTAATTGACAGGTTTCAAATTTTTCTGCACTCACAATTAGATACAAACCACTTAATGAAAATTTATTAATAACTTTTACTAACCATTTATTAACTGAGATATTGTCCCTAGCCCAAATATATAGCTAAAATCTTATATAATGAATAATATATATATGCAAGATTATAGAGATATCAATGCCTGATTTTCTTGTCTATGTTGACAATTGTGATATTATTTCCTACACTACTCCCATATAAAATAGATACTAAAATGTATTCAAATTTTAATACTTTGGAGAAAGTTGCACAGTCATTGCATTATAATATTTGTAAATCATTTGTTTTTGTCAGTGCATCTGAACTTTTGCTGTATGACACTAAAGCATAATTGGACCACATTTCCATGGCCAAGAAAATCGGGTATTTATATCTTTATAATATATTATTTACTAAGTAAAACTTTAGTTATACATTTGGGTTTTGTCAAGCTTTCAAATAATTAGTAAAGGTTATTAATAAATTTCTATTAAATGGATTGTATTTAAGTTTTGCTGAAACCTGGTAATGATATATATATATATATTGTAACCATATATTTTAGTAGAAAATATATTCATTGATGTAACTTATATAAAAATTTCTCTTTCTTCTGTTGGTGGTTTGGTTGGCTTGATTCGTATTTGAAAAGATTACTTTATGATATTATTTTAATCAATTTCAATTTGCTTTATTCCATATGCTAACTTACATCAAAACTTTTAACTTTTTAAAATTTTTTACAACATATTAAAATTTGATAAAGTGTTATTAAAAATAATATTTTATTTTCACTTATTTAAAATAAATCTTAAATTATTGTTTCTATTAAATTTATAAAACCATTTAGTGAATTAAAATAAATTATTAAATAAATACTGCAATTGCGTAGGCGTCTCAATGTAATAAAAGAAAAGAGCGCGAATTTCTAAGAGAATATCGTCTGTTAGTTTGTCTTTCGGAGGGGAGAAAGAACAAAATGGTAAAGGCAAATGTTGTAAATTTGCTGAGCTGATTTTGAAACCATTAATAAGTAACTAAATTACCACAAAATTTGTTATAAACATAGAATAACTTAGTGGTATCTACTTAAAATGGATCACTAAACTTAAAGATCTTTTCAAGTCGGTCGGCCAAGAATCAAATCACCGGTAGCGTTTCCAATATTACATTTTTGAAATGTCGGGGCTTCCCAGATTAAGTTTGAAAGAATTACCTGCAAGAAGTTGGTATGTTTTAAATGTTTATTAATCTACAATTTGGAAAAAATAGATCAGTGGTTTAATTATAAAAGTTTTATGAAAATGAAAATTTGTTTTTTTAAAAGAAAAAAGTTTAAGTTAAAATAAAATGTTAAAGCTATCAAATATTTAATATTTCCGTTTTAAATTCTAATAAAATATGATATTGATTGATAATTAAATATTACAATGCCAATAATATTTGCTAGTTAATTTATTTAACATTTGGATCAAAAACATTCTTCAAAATTAATTAGAGCTATTTTATAATATTATCGTCTGTTTAAAAATGAATAAATTAGTTGCTGTAAATAGTTATTCCTGGATTAACGCAATGGATAAATAAATACTTGCATGGATAGAATAAACTTGAAACACTTTTGATCAGGATGTAGTGATTAATAACTTTATGAAAAACATTTTCATTTAAATTCTACGTATTTTGTTTAGAATTGTTTCATGTTTGGAGAGCCACGCAATCGTTAATCTAATATTGTTTTAATAACTAATCAAATGGATATAATTGCATGGATGGAATTTAACTACAGCTATAGCTATTGCCTTATATAATAGTTATTCTACACATTGTACATGGATTCAACGGATCCCATCAGGAATTATAAATACTATACAATCCAATTAGTGATATACATCTGTTAAAAATTCACGTGTTGAACTATAAATGCTTTACATTTAGTTTTATCACACACACACCGTTAAATGTTATATAATTAATGAATTATACATTTATTTAAATTTTATCGTTATATGAACTCGCATATGAAGTTCATAATTTATATTTGTTAGATTCAAATTAATAAAGGTTGAATAACATATTTATTCAAAGAATAGCGCTAGCGGAAAAAGATTAAACAAGATATAATGAATTTATGAGACGTATTAATCTTTGTGAGATATTGTGAGTCTTTCCAGATTTATATTCCCATTCCAATATTATTTACATTATATTACACAGGTTTATTTTAAGCAATATAAGTAGTACATTAACTGTCCTGATTATTGTAATATTTTACTGAGCAAGAACCCACATTTGCTAAAGTGTTAGCATATTCTGAATAGTCAGAAGAATTGAGGATGATGATTTTGCACTTTACTGTGAAGTAAATTATAATGTTTGTTTTTTAGAATATTAAAGGGCTTTAATCTGTGCTGGTGGTTAATCCAGCAGATTATTTAATTGCCATGTTGTATTTTACACATATTCCTGCACTGGTGGTTAATCCGCGGAATTTTGTGATTATACGTGTGACTTTATGATAATGTTTAAATACGCAAAACATTTAGTATTATTTTATTCCTATGTGTAGATGAATACATCCACAGGAATATGTTTGCTTCACAGATATAAGTTGTGCAAAGTGTTTAGTTAATCTGCTAAATCATCTTCTTCATTTTGTAAGCATAATTTTATTGTTTAGATTAACAAATGGTAACGGGACATTCTATTCAAGTACTTCATAATAATTAACTGTTAGTTGATTATTATCTACCGGAGTGTAAGTTTACATTTTCATTTTAATTAATTATTACATGATAGTGAAATCATACATACATCATATTATTTATTATATGATTATAAGTTTATGGAAGGGATATATTGAAACTGGAAATGATGTTTAGTTTTTTTCAGAGGTTGATGCTGAATTTGATAATTGTCTCAATGTTCATTATAGTAGAGTGAAATAAGGTATGATTAGGTTTTGTTAAAACTATACCTACAAAATGTACTGAAGAAAGTCTATTGAAATATCATTTATTTATTTTATTTGTTTGGTTATGTTTTATTTAAATATTGAAATAAACTATTTATTGTTCATAAAGTTTGTAAATAAAGATTGATTTATAGTTAAACTTACTGTGCCGTTGCTATGTGTCATTCATAATACCAGAAATAATAAACTTTGGATATAGCATACAGTGAAGAGCATACATTTAAGTACATATTATTGTCTACATGATAGAAAGAGTTTATAAATATTTTTTGAGAAAACATTAAGATGCTTTTCGTCTTTGGTTGTATATGATTGGCAGGGTACAATAAAATCCCATTTACCTTTTCCATCATTGTGGCTTTGCGTAGTTGATTCTAGTCTAAAGTACAAATTAATTATTAAGCTTGTAAACAGATTTATCAAATAATTACACGATTAAATATCTTTACTTAACAATTTTAAATTTATATTCGTCAAAACAATAAGAGTCTCAATGATATACTAAATTATAAAAGAACCCAAGTATTCATTTTTTAATTGCAAAGCTTTACCTAGACTAGCATCTGTATTAGAAATCACATAGATGATGTATTAGTTGCATAATTTTATACAATTCCACAAAGTACACTATCTTGTACATGGTCGGCCATAGGGTCGCATACCATAAAAATCGCAAATTAAGGTTTAAGGGTAATAAAATTGCACTTATAATTTGTTTAATATGTTTTATAATAATACTATGATAGGTCTTCACGGTATACCCTGGCTGCGATCAAATAAATTATAAAAAGTTAAGTTAATTCATTAATTTTGTCTGTAGTAAATTGCCCCAGATGTTGATTGTGGTCTTTTGTGCATAAAATAAATAGTATGATATGCTTTTGGATACAGCTCTTAATAGCTGATAATGTGCAATGAGAGTTGATCAGTGACCAAGGTTGTAATTCCTAGTGTACTTACGTGATGTAGTTGAGACCACACAATTTACAGTTACAATTTATAGTGCCGCAACAAGTACGGCATGATGATGGGTAGTTGGAGGGGTGATGGAAGGTTGATTACCACCTTTGTGAGTCATCAACGTGGCTGGCTCGAGATGTTTTGGTTACAGCTTTTGGCGCAACGTGGCTGGCTCCAGGGTTTTGGTTATAGCTTTTGGCGCGCAACGTGGTCGGCTCGATATGGTAGGATTACAATTTTATCGGCCCGAGATGTTGAAGTTATATAGTTATTATAGGTGTGCAATTATAGTTTTTAGCACTTTATAAACATGCGATTTGATTAATTGATTGTTGCATAGTGCAAGATGGTAATGTGAACTAAATTAATTAATGATTGTTGATTACAATTTTAATTTCCCATATTACAAGAATATTATCATGTGACAAATGCTCTATCATAGTGATAAAATATTGTATGTTTTGTTGCTATATATTTCTCCAAGTTACTTATATAGATTTCTGATGACCATAGCAATCGTATTCTGAGATATACCAATATTTATGATTGAATTGGGAGAAGTTGAAATTATCAAGGGTTTATAAAGTAGTTGTTATAATATTGCAAATATTTGAAGTGGGGGTTCAGATTATTTTAGTGAGTGTGATATATACCATCTAGGATAGCTATTGGTGGTGAGGATTTAATGGTTGGTCGGCTTGAACAAGATTTTAATTAATCATTATTACTAAAACACATATTTTAGAAAAGTAAAAGCTTAGTTTCATAAAATATTGAAATAGTAGTCATAAAATATTCAAAATGAGTGATTCTGAAGAATTTAATTATCCTGAGACAACTCAAGAAATTCCTGATTTTGATTTCCAACAACGGTTTATGATAATGCTTCAACGCATAGAGATTGGAATGAATGAACAGTCTGCTTCTCAAAAAGAGATGACTGAGAAATTAAATGAACAGACTGAGAAATTAAATGAACAATCTCTTTCCCAAAAAGAGATGCTAGTTTCTCAAAAGGAGATGACTGAGAAATTAAATGAACAGACTGAGAAATTAAATGAACAGTCTGCTTCTCAAAAGGAGATGAATGAAAAATTAAATGAACAGACTGAGAAATTAAATGAACAGTCTATTTCTCAAAAAGAAATGTCAGAAAAGTTAGATAGCTTTGAGAACAAAATAGCTGAAGTTCAGGAATTTGTGAAAGAAAAAATTGAAGCTGCTAGAGTAAAGACAGTAGAGGAATTTAACCAAAAATTCAAATCCTTAGAGAGTAGTTGTAAGGCAGCTAAAGTGGAATCTGATATTAAATTAGAAGAAATTAAGGCTAATTTCTTTGACTATAAAAAGCACTTAGAGGAGAATGTAGACACTAAACTGAAGGTGCTTGATGTGGCAATGGGAGACTCAAAGAGTCAGTTGACCCAAATAGTTGATGAAATTAAAACTGAAATAGAAACTAAATTTCAGAATATGAATGAGAGTCATTCGACCTTTGAACAAGGTATATTTAAATCCATGAGTGAATCTGTAACAGAAAGCAGAGCAGAATTGAGTAGCATGAAAAAGATTTTAGAAGAAACCATTAATAAGTCTAAAGTTGAAAATAAAGAATTAAAAAGGACTAATGCTAAATTTAGTGGAGACTTGGAAGTGATTCAAAAGGAGTGGAAGGAAATGAGGGACAAAGGTCCAGAGTGGCCAAATGAATCAAATGAGTTTAAAGAAGGGCAGAAACTAGAGGCAATGATTGAAAATCTTCAAATAAAAATGTTAGAAATGCAAAAAGCTCAAGGGAAAGATAATGTCATTGGTCAAAATACGAAATATTATGTAGATGGGACAGAGACCTCTGTTAAAGAAGTAGTTATATCAGATAATAATTTTACTGATATCCGCCCAACTCCCAGTTTCCAAAAACCATTGGAAATTAAATCTGTGGCCCATGATATTAAGAACACAGATATGTCTATGGGTGGATCTACTGCTCTTAAATTTCTAAAAATTAAGCCATTTAAAGGGGAGTATTTGGAAAACCCTTTGGAATTTCTTCAAAATCTGGAAGAATTATTTACTTTGTGTACATTTACAGAACGAGAAAAATTGGCTATCTCCAGCAACCATCTTTATGCTGCTGCAAAAGATTGGTGGCAGTCTTTGTTTGATTGTCCTCAAACATATGGAGATTTCAAACATTTAATAATGTCAAGAGTTCTGACTTCCGATCTTCTGATAACATGCGTTATCAGATTACTCGAGAAAAGTATAATGCTAATAAAGGTAGCTATACTCAATTTTTTCGTGGACAGGCGGTCAAGCTTAAAACTTTAACTGCATTTCCTTTGTCTGAGCATCATATAGTTAGGATTTTAAGACATAACTTACCTCGACAGATTGAACAAGTTTTAATTGCTGCGGATAAGTACACAATTGATGAAGTGTCAGAGATCTTAGATGCACTAGAGACAAGTGAATGTGACCTAGAAAACAAATATAGAGGTGGAAAGGAGGCTAGAGCTTCTCATAACTATTCCATGGCTAATGTAAATGTTGCTCCAATAAGAAGTCCTTATCGAGATAAAAGATACGAGAGCAGGAGTCGTAGTTATAAACGACCAAATTTTTATAATAGAGTTAATGGTCAACCTAATATAAGTAAAAAGACCCAAGATAGAAATCAACCTTCTGTTAGTGGAATTAAACTACTTAACAAAAATGATATTCAAACAAATGTTAAAAATAGTACATTAAACTAGAGGGGGCCTCATGGAAAAGTTCCTCGCTGTGGGTGCCTGTTGCTAACTTGGGGAGGAACCATATAGACAATGAGGAAGCATATATAAATAGTATAGACCTTAATATTGATCTGTTGGAGCCTTATGAGGTTGTGGACCCTCCTATATTATATAGTTGTCCTATTATCAAAATTTATATTGAAAGTGTTCTTGTCAATGCTTTGATAGACTCTGGAAGTCAGGCATCAATATTGTCCTCGATTGTTTATGATAAAATTGTGGATGCAAACAAATCTGTACCTTTGCTTCCTGTTAAACCAATTCAGGTTACGCTTGCAAATGGGAGAAAAGCAAAACTTATGAATAAGCAAACTTGGCTTAATGTAAAAATTGGTGAATCTGAATTTGGACATGTTTTCCTAATAATGCCCGATCTTATTCATGAAGTTATCATTGGTTCTGACTTCATGAGTTTAAATAAATGCAATATTGATTTTAAAAACAAACTTTTTGCCTTTAATAATGATTCTTGTTATTTTTCTGATAATATAGATGTTCAATTGAATCAATTAATGGTCATACACGATACATCAGTTGAATTGAACATAAAAATTAAATTAGATGATTCTAACATTTTGGATATTGATTATAAAGAACAATTACATCAATTGATGATCCAGTACAAGGATATATTTTCAAAGATACCAGGTATTATTGGAGGATACGTCCATCGAATCAAACTCAAGGATGAAGCACCATTCCAGCAGCGATCATACCCCATTCCATACCAATACCAGGCAGAAGTACAGCAGCAAATCAATAAAATGATTGAATGGCATATCGTCAAGAAAAGCCCTTCAGCCTATGTCAATCCTCTTGTGATTGTAAGAAAAAGAAATGGATCAGTTCGGGTGTGCCTAGACGCACGTGCACTTAACCAATTAACCATTCCAGAATGTGACGTACCACCACCTATTCATGAACTTTTGATCAAATTCAAGGGCAAATATATTTTTTCAACTTTCGACTTGACGGCCAGTTACTGGCAAATTCCATTGCATACTGATGACCAAAAGTACACTATCTTGTACATGGTCGGCCATAGGGTCGCATACCATAAAAATCGCAAATTAAGGTTTAAGGGTAATAAAATTGCACTTATAATTTGTTTAATATGTTTTATAATAATACTATGATAGGTCTTCGCGGTATACCCTGGCTGCGATCAAATAAATTATAAAAAGTTAAGTTAATTCATTAATTTTGTCTGTAGTAAATTGCCCCAGATGTTGATTGTGGTCTTTTGTGCATAAAATAAATAGTATGATATGCTTTTGGATACAGCTCTTAATAGCTGATAATGTGCAATGAGAGTTGATCAGTGACCAAGGTTGTAATTCCTAGTGTACTTACGTGATGTAGTTGAGACCACACAATTTACAGTTACAATTTATAGTGCCGCAACAAGTACGGCATGATGATGGGTAGTTGGAGGCGTGATGGAAGGTTGATTACCACCTTTGTGAGCCATCAACGTGGCTAGCTCGAGATGTTTTGGTTACAGCTTTTGGCGCAACGTGGCTGGCTCCAGGGTTTTGGTTATAATATATATATATATATACACACTGAGCAAATGAAGATATGTGTGATTAAGATCTGGACCAACTGTATATCTTGGGCATCATTTATTTTTTTCACATATCTTGGATCATATGTTTCATTAATTTCTGATGAAATAGAAGTTTTAAATATATATATAAAATAAATAAAATATCGTTAATTAAAAACAATATTGTAATTATAATTGAAATAATATTTTTAACGGTTTACAAACAATTACAAACTTCTGCAGATTTAAAGATTGTTTGTAATTGTTTGTAAACCGTTAAAAATATTATTTCAATTATAATTATATATATATTAATGTTTAATGAAAAAAATGATTTAGCCTCAGGGATTGTCAATTAGTAATAATTGATATATTTTTAGTAACATCAAAAATTAAAGATTATTTCTATTTACATGGATATTATCTCCTCATTTCTATTTTTTAAAACAATAACAATCCAAGGAAATATTTTAATTCAACATATACAACACTGAAAAAGATAAAAATATTATTTGCAGAATGTCAAGAAAAATGCTACTCTTTCATATTCTCACAATTATAAAAAATATCTTTCTGAATTTAAATCTATATAATAACTTGGGTTTGAAATAAGAGAGGATCTCTTTTACTTTAACAAAAAACTCATACAAGAGAGCTATTATAGATTTAATGAAAAAACTGGTTTGGCCTCAGAGATTGTCAATTAGTAATAAATGATAATTTCTTGGTAATATCAAAGGTTAAAGGTTATTTCTATTTATGTGGATAAATATGTTTATTTTTTATTATAATAATGGTCTATGAAAATATTTATTTTATATATGTGTGTGTGTATATTGTAATGGAAACTATCCTACCTGTCAATACTGAAGTTGAACTCACCTAGAAGATAAGGCAGGGCAAAATTACTAATTTCATCCATCATAAAATTGTTAAACAAGGGATTAAATTGACAGTTATCAGTTATGTTTCCTAATTTCCCTCTTTGAGTAACCATCTCAATCAGAGTTAGACAATGTTAGTCAAAATATAGCATTTGATAAAGCCCAAAAGCATTAAGTGCCCCTTTTAGAGAAAGATGTTTTACAAGCCCCGTATTGAAAGATACACACAACATTGCTTACAGGTTATACCAAATGCTAGCTCTATTTTTCTATTTCCCATAGTGAATAGCCTATCTTACAATAAATGTACAATATCATTCATATGAACTATGGAGTGAGGTGAGTAAAAAATTGAACACCAGTTCTTGATTACATACAACAAAAAACGCATATTATTAATCTTAATTAGAAATAGTAAAAAAAAAAGAAGAAACAATTATTATAATAAAGATAACACAAAAGAAAGAAAAAAAAATCTAATCTATAATACATTAATCTATAATAAAAGAACATACCTTCCCTTAAAATTCAATAAGAGAACATTCCTCCTTTTTATTATTTTTTTACTGTCTGAACTCATACCGCAAATTTGTGGGCATATACTACACACCTACTAAAATAATAAATATTTAAAAAATATAGATATATAATAACCATGCTGATGGGTAATATACACCAGGAGGTAAAAAAAATAGCGAGATATATTATACTTCAATTCATGTTTTCTACACATTAACAAGTAAATTATATATATACATCTTTATTTAACTCTATATACATGCATTCATTCATATATGTATAGTTTTATTTTGCTAAGATATTAATTTCTTAAATCGATATATTTAAAAAAAGAAACAAGAAAAGAGAATAACAATAAATTTAAATGTTTTTTCTTTCTTATATCAAACGGGAAGGGGTACATGTTTTATTTCTGCTCTCTTTAAATATTTTAAAGACTCAGCTGCAATATTTATTCATAAAAGAGGCATTACATTATGCTGGCTTCTGTGATGACCATTATTCCCTGTTCTTTATTAAAACGAGATTTCCCTTGCATTCCCCCACTTACAAAGCGCTCTTCAAATGGGTGGTATCAAACAGGAGAAAAAGACAATTTTAATTCTGCTACTATCTTTGCAAGGCAAGGTTTCAGCATTCCAGTATAACTTACATGTTAATTCTTTAAAAATTAGATCTTAAGCACTTGGTGAATTTTTACTCCATTTTGTTTAGTTTCCTTAACTCTTCTGACTGCATTAACATTTTTCGTTAAGTCTTTCAAAAATGGATTTCAACAGTGCTACAATAATTTTTTCTTGTTTCTGTAATATAATTGTCCCAATCACTAATCATCCACTCATTGCTGTGATGGCTTACATTTTCCTTGCTCTGACTTAGGACTTCTGATGGCCAAACTTCTCACAGACTCTCTTATGGCTGATTTTCACTGCTGGCTTCCACTGCTTTCTATCATGGATATGCAGACAATGTTCTTAAATTTTGATACTTGCCTTTGCTAGAATTGTGTATACATTTCACTACCACTTATTTACAAATTTTCCTGAACAATTTGATATCTGATTGATTTTTGGTGGTCTTCTGACTAAAAATTATTCAAAATGTGTTGTCTGGGTCAAGAATAGAAGGTTGGATTTTTTGTTAATGAATTCTTCCATTTCAGGCAATAATCACTTATCTTTTTTCTGTTAGCTAGTTTAGTTGGAAATAATTTTCCATGACTATCAAGGTGTTCCATGGCAGTCTTTCCTGCCTCACCTCTGAATACCTGAATTTTGGGAAATTGGTTTATACAACCAACATTTCATAGTTTCTGTGATGCCTTGTAATTTTTATATTTTGAGTGCTTTTTTTTGGTATGTATCTCTTATGGTATCATTTTACTATGATTATTTTATGATTTCTATAAAGCAACATCTTTGCATAATTGATTTTTATTTTATTTACAAAGGCAACTACTTCTTGCTGAGTTTTCTGAATCTTCTCTTGAGAGTATGTAATTTTTTTTTTAATAATAAATTTTAAATTTTATCATTATCTCTCTTCACTTCTATCACTTCCATTTTTTTCATTTTTCCTAATATAATTTGGATACTTTTCTTCAATTTATTTTCACTCACAATTTAGATACAAACAACTTAATGAACATTTATTGATAACTTTTGCTAAACATTTATTAAGCTAGACATTATTCTAGCCCAAATATATAGCTTAAAGTCTTACATAATTAGTAATATATCTGCAGTGCTATGGAAATATCAACACCTGATTTCTTTGTCCATGTTGACAGTTATAATTACTTTCATTACACCATTATCAAACAAGGTAAGAACTGGTTAGTATGCACTTTTAATACCTTGTTAATAAATTCATTGTCATTGCATTATAACATTTGTAAATAATATTGCACTTGAACTTCCATTAAATCACTGTTAGGTGAGGTAGGGAAGATTTCTATCCATTTTTAATACATTATGAAAAGGTGTATTATCATTCTATGATAATATGTATTTTAAGTGTTTGATTTTATCAGTGCATCATTGATTTTTAATTCCATCCACTCAAAACTCATTCATCAGCTAAGAAATTACACAAATCTCCCATTCTATAGATACATTAGAGACATACACTTTTTCAAATAAGTCATATAGCACATGTCACGATCTAACTTCATGTACCTATTATTTTTAGATTCTTAAACTTCATATATATGTAACAGAATAAAAAGTCATGTTACAAGCTTAGGCAATATATTATAACTGAAATGAAATGATGATGAACTAACCTCTATTATCACTCTTAAAGTTAAGATACTATTTGTAAGAGAATGGATATGATAAGGTCATGGTAGAGTGATCCTATTTAATTATGCTCTGAAAACTTCAGCATCATTTATAACAAAACAATCATGTGTGTATGCTAACCTCTTTTATAGTCTCAGTGATTTAAGTGGTATATGCAATGGAAATAATAATGCTAATACAGCCTGAATAAAAATGTAGCTCAATTGTTGGCCACCCTACGTAACAGAATGAAAATGAACCCTGAAGTTGGACGTTATTTGTAATTGCATAAAATATAAATCGGAGCAAAATAATACTGACTTTATAAAGTCATGTGTTCTCAGACAGTATAGTCTAGTCTAGGTTATCTGAAGACTCAACTCAAGAAACAGCATTGCATTGAAATGATGCTGAATAGTGAAACTGCTTCGTAAATTGTTTTCCTCCATAACTTGGATAGCTGTATCTTGCTGACTGTTTTATATTATTTTTCCATATTATAACAGTGTATATAATGACTTTATCTGACATAATTTCATGTAATGTGTACAAATATGCATCAAAAAACAATGCTAGTCAAACACCTTGAAATGCAGTCAGATCTAGAAACAAATGCTGAAGTTATCTAAAGCCATCAACGTAAACAGAATGACTCAAGACCTACTGATTATCTAATTTTACCAACACTGCTTTGTTTTCTTCCTAACATCATCAGCAAACCATGAGGATAACTATCATCATTGGAGGAACTAATGACAACATCTGTAAATACATTAAAAGAATATCTGCAGAATACTATTCTTTGGAATTGTTTAAATATTTCACATGGTAAGATCTTATTATTATAGATGTTATAAAGCCTTAAAGTTAAAATATTTTTTAATATTTGATTATTTTGTAAACTTAATTGTAGTTACAAGTATATAAGCAACAGTTTTAGATAATCATTGTTAATAAATAATTTTTTTATTAATTTATTTAGTTTGTGTTTGCTTATCAAACTCAATCCAAACATTATGCTATTAACATCCAATTTGCAAGCAATATCCACAATCCTAAGAAATTATGTAATCCACTGGGGAACATGTAGACATGGCAGTAGTAATTTGTAAATAATAATCATCTGGCATTAATAAGTTTTCCAAAAGTAAACTTTCTATTCAGAAAGTTTGCTTCCTTAAAATTTCACTTTTTTATTATTAAAACTAGAAAATCAAAGTTAAAATGCTTTTGGGAGGATTGGTACTTAGTTAAAACTTTCCATGTTAGGTTTTAAATCATCATCATCATATTGGTTTGTACTGGATTTTTTTATATATATATATATATATATATATATATATATAACCAATATATCCATATGTATATATATTAAATCATCATCGTCATATATATTTGAATTGGATTTTTTTATATTCAAATTTTAGTAACCTTTCATCTAATATAAATATTTATTTGGAATCAAAATTTATTATTGCATTATTTGTAAATTTATTAAACGCACATTGATTATGTAAGTAATATTTACTGAGGCTGTAACCTCGAGAATATGTGTGTACCCTCTTTTCTTCCATAGTGTAAGCTTGTGGTTAAACACCTATAGAGGTCCCTACTATCGCATTTTACATGCATATTCTTGAGGTTACAGCCTCAGTAAATATTATTATTGCATTATTTGTATATCTTTGGTTTTTCCTAATTACAATTATATATATATATATATATAATCAACAAAATTAGTCAACTCTTAGAAAATCCCAATATCACTAACAATCAACAATCTCAACCTGTTGCCAAGGCAACCTTTTTTTAACAATAAAAGTGAAATCCCATTTTTATTTATTCTCCAATATATTTATATAGACACTAAAAATTGCAACTTGCTCACAAAGATTGATATTATTAATACAAAGAAGTTTAAATAAATCTCCTTAAACAAATAAATATAACTGTTTCTGAATGCAAACTAATCAATATTTAATTATAATATTACAAACTGCAATTATAATTTTCAAATTGCACCCAAAATATTGCTTAAATAATCAGTAATAATGCTCAAGGCTAAATGGGTTTATAAGTAATCATTAAAAGTCCTTCATCATTTATATAACCCCAGTATCACTATCAATCAACAATCTCAACTGGGTATCAAGACAACCTTTTTGCACAAACATAGTATCTTATTTTTAGAATATAATGTAGTAGTTTAATTTGCAACTTTCACTTAACACCGATTTCACTTGAATTTAGATAAAGAATAATGAAGAATTTATTTTTGTCTTGCTGTATTTTTGCCTTTTTTGTATTTATAGTGTTTTATGCAATCATTTTAAAGAGTCTTTAGGATAAGGACTATTAATTAGGTTTTCTTGACAAATTTTTATATAAATTTGTTGAATCATTTTTGTCTGACAAAAATCCATCCTAAAGATTAGCAATAGTGTAATTTAGCCAATGGAAATAATATTGATTTTTGTTAATTGGTTTACAAAAACATGTTAAATGTAATTTTTATTTTAATAGTTTTAATGTTCAAATAATTGTACATTTTTAATTATAAAAACATTTAGTTACTCAAGAGGTTAGGTGATATTCAAGCCTTTTTGGCACATTGACCACAAGTTTATTTTATTTGATCAATAGGAATATAAATTTTAAATTAATACTGAAACTTATTTTTTCATCTGTCACTTTGTTACTGTTCTACATTAAAGGGGGGCATTAGAATGATAATAATTAGAAATATGTCTGAGTAATGATATAGCAATATATTTCTGATCATCTCATTTGTGTTTTTAAGTGTATTTATTTTATTATTAAGATAAATAAGCAATATTTATAAATTTATTTTATTAATTTTATTATATTTTTTATTAACATAAATATATGAAAAATGATAACATAGAACTTCATCTAATTATTTTTGGTTGCTTTATTTTTTTGCTTTTTATATTACTAAAATCAAAATAATTACCCACAATTATGCAATTGAGTATTAAAAATGAAATAAAGATTAAAATTTAATGAGATATTTTTTACTAAAAATATGCTTGATTGTGGAATAGGTTTTTTAAAAAATTATATGCAAATTAAAATCTCATTCTATCCAGTCATGTAAAAGTGGGTTCCATATTTTATTTTTCGAAGATACCATGATAATAGATTATGGATATTCTATAGGTTTATTAACCTTTGGTTGTTGTACTATATATATATATTATAAATTTTAGCTTTGGAAGAAAGTAAATGCCAAGTCAAATTTTGTGCCAAGACAGCTAAAAAAATTTTTTTATATAGTTTAATTTTGTTATGAATAAAATGTCATTAGTACTTTATAATACTATAATTTTTACATATAAAGATATACTATATCAGTAATTATTTAGCTTGTACAGCTATAAAATAAAATTTGACAGTTTAAATTATAGTTTTAAGTTTAATTAAGTGTTTATCATGTTAAAGTCTTTACTCTATAAATAGCTGATAATGTAAATGATAAATAATGCATTTTAAAGTTAATAATATTAAATTCTTAATTTAACTGTTAACCTTTTAATAGGTAGTTAATTTTGTTGGTCGAGTGAGGTAAAACTCTAAACTTTTAATTGGTCATCTCACAAACTCAAGCGTCAAAATATATTCATCTTTTAATATTATATTCACTTTAGTTTCATTTGTAAAAAGTATATTAATAATTTGTCAGGTTATGAAAGTGAACGAAAGTTTTTTGAAAAATAAATTTTTATTTATAATTATAAAAATATTCAATAGCAGCAAATCTAAAATGAATGTTAGTAACCAACTAAAAAGTTTTGCTGATGTCAGTGATTTCTTTCTCAATTTTATGTTGCTGATAAGTAAATAATTTTTACTAATATCTTAACTATTTTTTTTATAATAATTTTATTTTTAGCATATTTTATCAAAATAATTTATAATATGTCAAAAAATACTTTTGAAATGGTCTAAAACATTTTTATCATTTTCAAAATGAAAGAAAAAAAATCGTAATGCTTAGTTATTGACAATCCATTTTCTTTGTTGTCAAAAGCTAATAGCCAATCAGCTTCAAGAAAAAAACACCTTCTTCTTTTGTTAGACTTTTAATGTCAGTTTTATTGATTTTTTTACTTGTAAAATAATTCAAGAGAGGCCAGCATCTTATGGAATTTTTTATAACTTTTCAATTGATGGTAAAATCTTTATTGTAGCATTAAAAATGATGGAATTCAAGTAACTAGAAGCAGCTTTGAGTCATCTCATAAAACTTCTTTAATAAGTTAAAAAGTTTCGAAAAGCTTGTATTAATTTTAAAATTCGGAAGCCAGATCCAAACCCTACATTTGGTTTACTCACACTTAAATAGAGCTATACAATTTTAATTTATTTTAGTTATAACACATAATATTATAGTTAAATATTTTAATGTCATTAATTTACAAAGGTTCAATAAAACTAATAATTAAAGATAAGATTTTTAAAAGCTATAAATAGACGAATGTCTGAATAAATGAGTGAATAAAAGTTTTAAATTTTAACATTATTTATTTTAAAAATATTATCTAATGTCTAATTTTAAAAGAGAGTTTTAATATCTATTCTGAAAAATTTATGTAGATTTAAATAATAAAAAATAATGTATTAAATATCTGTAATATTTGTTTTATTTTTAAAGTTATATATAGGAAATTTGAACTCAGACTTTCAAGAACCTTCCAACTATCCACACTATCTCATATCACTGATACACATATGAGATTATGTGGATAATTGAAAGATGATTTAAAGTCTGAGTTCAAACCCTTATATTTACAATTAGGCTCTATATATATGAAAGTGCCTATATTTCAACTATTTTATAGTTTAAATGTAAATTTCAATTATGTAATATTTTTATTTTATCCTGTTATCTGTAATTTTAAATGCCGAAAAAGTGTTTTTAATTAACCTTGTAATGGGTAATTAATTTTATTGGCCAAATGAGGTAAAACTCTAAACTTTTAATTGGTCAGATCACAAACTCAAATGTCAAAATATAGTAAACTTTTAATATTATATTCACTTTAGTTTCATTTGTAAAAAGTATATTAATAATTTGTCAGGTTATGAAAGTGAACAAAAGTTTTTTCAAAAATCAATTTTTATTTATAATTATAAGAATATTCGATAGTGGCAAAATTTAAAATGAATGTTAGTAACCAACCAAAAAGTTTGGTAATGTCAGTTATTTCTTTCTCAATTTTACATTGCAGAAAAATAAATAATTTTATTTTTAGCATATTTTATCAAAATAATTTGTAATATGTCAAAAAATACTTTTAAAATGGTCTAAAACATTTGTTTATCACTTTCAAAATGAAAGAAAAGAAATCGTAATGCTTAGTTATTGACAATCCATTTTCTTTGTTGTCGAAAGATAACAGCCAATCAGTATCAAGAATGGGTGGTGCTCTTCCTTTGTTATACCTTCAATGACAGTTTTATTGATTTTTTACTTGTAAAATAATTCAAGAGACGGCAGCATCTTACAGAACTTTTTATAACCTTTCAAATGATGATAAAATCTTTACCATAGTGTTAAAAATGACCAAAATGGATGATTAAAAGCAAATTCTCAAGTTAACTCAAATTTAGCCTTTTATCATTTTAATTTTTAATTGACTTGACAAAATTTGATTTATTTTTTAATTATTAAATATTAATTAGTTAGATTTTACCTGACAACTTTTCTTGGCTACAATAGAGCAGATATTCAAACTAATCAGGATAGAAGTTATATATTAAAAGTTTAAATCAAACATATTGTAAAGTGGTCACATGATTACTAGTATAAATAAATGAAATTTTCACATGCTTAATGTCCTCAATCAATTTTAATTTTATTTTTATGTGTAAAAAAAACTCCAGTTAAAGTTTAAAAGTGTAATTTTCTTTAAATTTTATTGTTTTTGCTTAAGTGTAATAGGCTGTATTACAATATCTAGGCACAATTACCTAAATTGAAATACAAAAGAAACAAGTTTCCATAGTAACTGCTTTAGTGGTAATATTGTTTAATTGTTATAATATTTAGATGTTATGTTTTAATTTATCAGTGTTGAAAAATTTTGGAAGTTATTATTGGTCTTGCTGTAAGAGCTATTGTCAATTTTAAGGTATTCAAGAACATTTAATTTAAATTTGATAATTACATATCTTACCAGAAATAATGACATTAAAAATTTTAATAATATCTTCATATTTTATTTAAAAAATATTAATTATATATTGAATATTATCCATAATTTATTTACTTCTAGTAAAAGATTTTTGCTTTAGGATAGAGTCTTATGTTATGTTATAATGAGTATATATCAGACAATTAAAAATATTTACCTACAAAAAATATTAAATTAATAACAGTGTTTATACTTTAACAAAAATTAATTTGTGCTGTATTCTAGTAAAGAACATTATATTTATTAAAAAATGGCATGAAAAAAATTATTTATTATGACAGTTTTGTTTTCTCCAAGTTTGGAAGAAAAACATCATTTTCTCAAGGTGGAGCAATAAAAAATCAACTGTGTTATGAATAATTAAAAGTTATTATTTTCAAGCTCATATTTTTAAGGTTTACAGCCTTAGTAAATATGATTCCTGTAAAATATTATTATTTGAATTTACTTTAAATTAATTTTGCCTGCAATAATATTTAAATTCTGTGAACTCTCTTTTTCATTTTAAGGGTTACTATAGAGTCCATTGTGTTCCTAAGTATGACATTTAGAAATGAGTATTTTTCTCATGCAAATGGTTTACACTATTGGATGAATATGATTTAACTTCAGTATTTTACCATAGAATTATTATTACAAATTAGGATAATTTGTATGATGGATTAAACTGAAAAGTTTGAATTTTTAATAAACATATCTCATAATTTAAATTCACAAATTCTTGTTTGAATGGACATATATTTCTTTTATTATTTTCTAGTGCATAATCTTCTGAAGTTTTAATTAAGAATATCGATAAGTGCTTTCATATTTTATACTTTATATATATATATATATATATATATATATATATATAATATATATATTGGTCAGAAATGTGTGATTCATTAACATAGTGCAGAATTCGACCACCACACAGAACTGCAGCACCATCTAGATAGCAAAGCTACCTATAGTACTGAGTTCAAACATAGTTTATCGGTTCCACAATACAATCTACGAAACAACGCAGCTGATGCTACATTAGTAAATACTTCTTTAGGCACGGTGATCAGGGAGATGCAAGAGAATCAAGAATTTTATTTTGAGTTAGCCAATAATAACACTAATATTAAATATTTATATTTTAAAAAATCAAGGAAATATTATATGAAATGGGTATCGAATAAATAAAGATGTAACGACAGATGTATAGTTTGAAATTATTTATTTAAAACATTTTAATAATAAATCATTTAACTAATAAGATTTGGTAAGATTTAAAATATCAGTAGCAGGATTTTCTGATACTGTTAGATATTAGAGAGATACATTTATTTATATAGCTGACGCAATCTAGCTGCCTAAATTCTCGAGCAAGTATTTCAAGAGCATGCCTTCAGGATTTATATCTTTGCAATGCAAGAGTCTAAATTAGGATTTATAATAGTAGTGGCGGACATATATTTATTTGATTAAATAAGATATTTAGAAATTACTATGGGCAAACATTTATTTAAGAGTGAGTTATGTCACTAATATAGAGACAGAGTTATATATTGAATAATAAAGTTAGTTAATACGAAGAAACACATGGTATGTCTAGAAAAGCGATATAAGGGTAGCAGTATATTAAAACTGTGTAGCCGTGGATGAGTTTAGAACAATGGGCTGGTGTTTTCCATAGGCCCAAAGAGATAAGGTGTCACATAAGCATGATCAAGAGCAAGTGGTTCATGCCATGATTGCTTCTTGGCTGCATGACATTTGTCAAGCCCTATGGAACATTTATTAAGTTCGCTTGTGTAGGACGACTGGGATATTTAAATCCTAAAGAATCCGGAGTATCCAAGGCTTATAATAGGTCATCGCATCTCTAAAATGTAACACATGTATAATTGATGGACTATTCTGCTAATATTGAAATATATTTTTATAACTCAGCTCTACATTAGCAACATTTAATAAAGAACATTTGCGACTCTCAAAGAATTGTAATTTACGGAATTATTACTTAAAAAATTTAATAAAATATAAAAACAATAGGTAAGCTAGTTGGGTATTAATGACTAATATGTCAGCCATTTGTTAAGTAGTAGACCCCTGCATTAAATAAATGAAGCATTGAATAAGTGTCGATTTATATGAAAATATTAAGTTATTTATGGAAGTAAATATTAATGAACATTTGACACGTATCCACTGTTTCAAGCAATCATAGATTTATACTAAGAAAATTATGAGCATGCTATAATTAGATAATAAAATTTAAATTTTAGAAATACGTACCCAAGAAAGATAGGATTTAGGCAAGCTAGATTATTAAAGAAATTTACAGAAGGAATTAATTAAATTCAATTTTACAAATTATAGTTTTACAAATGAGAATTTTACAGTTTATAAGTTATATAAAGAATGAGCTATAGCATGATATTAGTAGAGTACTCTAGAGCTTGGGTATTACAGGTACATGTTTTATGAGAAGTTTTCCGAAGCAGTGGTCAATAGCAAATTGTTCATGATTCCAAGCAGTAGCAGTTCTTTCCACCATTTAGGTGATTTAGTTATTTGAATAGTAGCAGCAGCTTTCTGATTGTACATAGCAGATCCTTTTGGTTGATTTTATGGAGGGCAATGAGCGTAGGTTCATGGCAAACAATTGACCATCTCTGGGGAGAATAGTCTTTGGCACTTTCTACTCATGCATACTGTGGCAAGTAAATCAATATATATATATATATTTGGAGACTCTCAACTGATCGAGAGCACAGCTAAAGTTCAACTGAAAGTTCCTAGAAAGTTTAAAATGTCCTCCTTTCTTGATCTTATCTTTTACTTTTTGTTATATTTATTTTTGGATTCAATCATTTGCTCCAAGGATAATCAATACATTCTTCTACATTTAATTTATATAGAAAGCTGCTTTACTATTGTTCACATTTAATTTTACATTTACATTTTTGGTAATTAGATTTTAGGGAATTTTTCTTTTTAATTAATCTATTATCTCTCACCGACCGTTACTTTTAAAATTTCAAATACAAAAGGGAACATACGATTATTTTTACTTTTAATTAAATATTACAACCTATTTCTAAAATTATTACTAAATAAAATTTAAACAAAGCAATAAATAATGAACTTTATAATTTAAAATAAATGGTTAAAATTATATATTTTTATATACTAAAAAAAATACAAATTACATTAATTATTTTTATTCATTGCTTTAAATTTGTTATCGAAACATGTGTGTGTTTGTGGAAGATTTTACATATATTTATTCATTTTTAATATTGCTACACACACAATTCGATACCAAAAAAGTTTAAATTTGGGTAGGATAGAGTGGTGGGTGAGAGACGATAGAAAAGGTGAAACTTAAGATTCGAATGTGAATCTTACTGTTTCAATATATATATATATATATATATGATTGTTTAAAATTTTATACAATCATTTCGATATGTGAATCTTACTGTTTCAATATATATATATATATATTGATATGATTGTTTAAAATGTCATACTATCATGACATCCTTGTTTTTGTTGTTATTAATTAAATATTAAATAATAGTTTTAAAAAATGTTCTTTCTAGTCTTAATTACTTTATTCTATCCAATTTCTGTTTCATGAAGTGCTGTATAGGTGTGACCTTATATCATGACAGTTTATATTCTAAGATTTAGTTTTTTTATGAACCCAATGAAGCTAGTTGTTTATATGTAGTGGAAGCCCATGATTTGCTTAAGATTATTTATAATAAGTTTATTTATTTATTGCCCTCTTACAGTAATAAATTATAGAGTTCTTCCTTCCTGAGCTAGATTTGTGTCTAACAGTTTATATGAAATAGAGGCTTTATACTTAGAGTATGGGCATATAGCTGATAATGATGATGATTATGATTCTTGGGTTGGCATGAAGAGGATATTCTTCAAAGTCCATGTACTACATTTTATTTAGTTTGGTCTCTATTAGAAATTAAGTTTATAGTTGGCCAGTACATTTAGGCTACTAAGTAGCCAGACAATTGATGATGATCAGCATGTTTAATATCCCAGCATTATTTTTTGCTTGTATTCTTATGGATTAGCACTTAAGTTTGTGCATCCAAACTATAGTTTAAATAATTGTCCAAGCTGGCAAATGCTCAATACTTAACCTGGTCTACAGGAGACCTATTTCAAATCCAGTCACAAAATTGAGTGTTGATTTATTTTTATAGAATCAGTTCTGATGATGAATGATTATTTGGGGGGAGTGCTGGTGAAATTATAGTTAGCTATGCTGATCTCTCAGAGTGATATATTATGCTCATACCTTTTGAGATTTTTTTTTTAACTTGAGGATAAAAATATAATTCCTCAGATCCCTCATGATTTAAACCCCATTAAGGGCAGTGATGTTCAAGTACCGGTGACCATCACACCAGGTATGATCCTATATTTCACCATAGTGTTACAATATATATATATATATATATATATATATGGTTAATTTATGTTTATGTACTGGTGACCATCACCCGAGGTATGTTCCTGTATTTCTACATAGTGTTACAGTATATATATACACACATATGGTGAATTCAAAATTTACCAGGTTATTAAAATAAATTCGTTGGCATTATCACTTTGTGAATATTTTTAAGATCAATTTAAATTAATATCAATAAAACCAGTACCATGAATTTGATGTTGCACATGTCCTCATTCATATTTGGCATTCTAATAAAGACTAAAGAAACTGTTGGAAGTGATTCTGTTTTTATTTGCTGAAGGCAGTTATATATGAATTTAAAGGCATAGTAATTATACAACTATTTCTTGCCATTTCTTTTATGTACATTGAACCCCTAAGACTATAAATGATTTATGTTTGATTAAAGATAATTGATTAATATGTTCTCTTAATAATTACTTCAGATTTGTTGTACGTCTATGAAATACAAATAATCTTATGAATCAAAGATTATATGAGCATGATTGAGTGATACACCTATTTTGGATAGCTATTATATAGCACATGTGGGGACTCAAAATTAAGTTTAAAATAAATGTATTTCTTGGTATGAAATTTTTTTTGCAATAAATAAACTTTAACCATAAACAAAGCGATTTTGAAATTTAACTAAGATGCTGGCAATATATAAGTTTGTCCCCAATCATCTACATAAAAATATTTTTTTAAGCCTTTAAATCAAGATTTGATATTGTAATGATCCAAAAAGTCAGAAAATTCATAATTATAATATGTGAAGAAGGATATTCTTCCATGTGGAATTATCACATACAATGGTAATGAATTTAGTATGACATTAAGAAATGCATTATGATTCATAATCATGATTCATCATTTATAGCTAGTATTGGCTAAATATTAGTTATTGAACTTCAAAAATAGTAAATTAAAGCATCCAAACCATAAAAAGCTAAAAATAATACATTTTCTTAAAAAATGTACTATAAATATAAGGACACTAACCCACTGATTTATAGAATGTCATATCTCATCACATCTTCAACTAATAGACATGCAGATTTCAACTTCATCTTGATCATATAGAGTATTCATTGCTACAGACTAGGTGAAGCATGAATATATAATATATATCCAATAACACAATGAGGCCAATAGGTGGTAATGCCCAGTACATCTGATTGCTCTCCTTGTGGCAGAGATATGATTATAAATAAGCAATCCATTGGAAGATAAAATCAGATAATAACAGATTACTGTCAAAGCTAATCAGTAATAGTGACAGATCTGAAAGCTGCTAGATATAAAGCTGAAACAAGGCAAGCTCTCACAATATAAATTAGAAACATGAGGTAAGCTTTCATGGTTTAGCTGAAAGTATTAGATAATTATAGAAAGCTATCTAAGTCCATTCAATAGTTGTTATGCAACTATCTCAGCTTACCTTCAACTAAGAAACATGTCCAGATACCATCTTCTCTTGATCAGAATTGCGGTGATGAATGGATATATAAAATATATTCAATAGCAGAACAGGTTAATAGGTAATAATGCTCAGTAAATCCAATTGATTTTATTATGAAAGGAAATCCAGCTACAAATAGGCAGTCCATTTGGAAGTAAAGTCAGACAAAAACCAAATTTCTGTCAGAGCTAAAAGGTAGTATGCATGCTGTCCACAATATGGATAAAGTTGTGAAATACATCTGCAATTAGAACTTGACGCTACTAGATATAAACCTGATATATTGCAAAGGGGATGATAGTACAGTTGGAAGTATTACAGTAGCTACACATGATGTAAGCCTGTAATAGTTCAGCTAGTAGTCTAGAAGTGCATGTGTGACTCTTCCTTCAATAGTTGCATAGCAACTAGATGATACAATCTCATCAATGGTATTAGGTCAATGTATAACAGCTGTTGTTTTAATAAATAATAGTAAATTGTATTTATGAGACTGTGTTTATTACCTTCATATATAAACACAATAAGATTCTACATAATCCATGATCAAAAGTAAATTGATAAATATAGAAATTACAAAAAGCATATTACATTATATCAAATAATACTTCTTTCAATTTTGGAAAAGCAACTGTAAAAAATTAAAAAATTTAAGCGAAAGAGTAATTTTATATACTTTTCTTTTAAATGACCAGTGCCATTTGGAATATAATATATTGGCTATATGTTTCTGATGTATTAAAATAGATCATGTAATTTATACAAAAATATACAATTAACTAACTCCAGATATTTTATATTTTGAAATCATTATTCAAATCTCTGATATTTGCAAATAAAATGTCTCAGCAAAACTAGTCTTAGTATAAAAATCGGATATTTTCACAAACTAAAACAATAATTTAAATCAAGCAACAGTATAAGAGATCTTAAAACATTCAAAGATAATCATCTAGAAGGTCAAATAAATGATCAACAAAGTTAAAATGCATATTTATTTTTAAGCTTTAATTGAAAATAATAATAATAATAACAATAGTAGTAGAAGTAATAGAGGTAGCGGCGGCAGCAGTAGCAGCAGTAGTAATAATAATAATGGATTTTCCTCCGAAATATAAACCCCACATCTAAAGAGCAAAAACTTTCAAATAATAAAAAAGGAGTGTGAACTCACACCAAAAAAGATATTTCTCACGTAACCTAAGCCTTGCAATGTATATAGAAAAATAAATCTTTATATCACAAACTATACGGTTGAAAAACTTGGGTTTGCTGCGATCTTAACACAAATGCATATCAAGTAAGTATTTATAATCCATGTCCTATAAATAATATTAGCATTTGATCAATTAATCTGAAGTTAATTAAATATTTATTTTTCTGAAACTTCATCTAAATTTTTTTTTATTCCATTTAACATTTGCCTAAAGCTTATTAAAAAAAAAAAGCTCTTGTAAATACATCGGTTTCATATAAATAGTTCATAGTTCTTTCTAATAAAGATTTCATTTTATTTTACACTAAATATGTTATATATTAAAATCATTTTTATCCTAGAGTTTAACTTCGTTATTGTTATTTATTTTCGATTGGAAATTCAATTTCAGAGAAATGAACTGGTTTTAAATTGATGATTGTACTAATTTGTATATTACTAAGAAATGAGTTTTATCTATAAGATAAAATGAAAAAAACCTTAGGGCTAGTAAGAAGTTTACACAAAAAGCAAAGATAAAATACCAGGTAAAAAAAATAGGAGAGAAAAATGATATTACTTTTATTTGTCAAAAACAAGAGATCTATTTAATTTTGTAATACAAAATTGATGAGATAGGGACAAAATTTATTTCTGTTTTTATGTAAGAAATATTTTTTTCTATTTCTGAGATATAATGTAGCTTAAAAAATAAAAATTAGAGAATACAAAGTTATTTATATTTTAAAAATATATCACGAATAATCGAGGTAAAAAATGTAAAATATACATGTGCAGCAATGCAATGCATGCAAATTAAATTTTCAGATTAAAAGCAGATAAATATCTGGGCAACAAGGCCGAGTGTGAGCCTTTGTTTGTCTTTCTTTGCTTTTATTTTAACATTATCAAAAGCTAACTGATATGATGTGATGCACTGTGACTTTTCCTTATATGGAGTCAGAAATCTCTCAGCAACTATGCCCATAGAAACCTGTTAGCCACTTTATCTTCCCTTTCCATTCCCCACCTTAAATTTTTCCATAATCTGCTCCATCCCATTTCCACAATATAATCTTTGTTACATCCATGGCCTTCATATCTAAATCCCCCTTATCTTTTCCCAAACCCAGCATAAAAAACAATAACCCATTTTCTGTATAATCACTTTGTTCATATTTATTCTTCCATAACTTCATTATTTGTACCCTTTCTGCTTCCAAGCATTTACATTGAATTAACAGATGCCTAATATTTATTTTACCTCAGCTCTGCCATCTATTGTTATCTCAAGTAATCAATAAATGCAAAAAGTAATTTTTATTAAATTCTTAACCAATGCAGAATTTCTTCATCAGTGATGAATTTGAAGCTGACACAGTTGAAATAGAATAAGTAGCTATCTTTTGAAAAGAAAAATACAGCTTATAAGCAGTTGTCCCGGGTTAGCTTCCCAGTCGATGCTATGACATATATATATATATATATATATATATATATATAAACTGTTCTCATAACAATGATTAATAACCCCATATGTCAATCTAGTATGATAATTCATAATATTTGAAAATGACTATTAATCTTAATCACTTAACAAATGATGAAAGAAAAAGTCATCATAGATAAAAATATAAAAAAATTATACTGTTTTGACAAAATAGCTTGGTTAATTAGAAAGGCACACTAAATTTATTCAATATTTACAAATCTAAAGGCCACTGATTCAAATTCTACATTAGTTATCAGTGGTCAGGCCAGCAACATCTAAATGAAGAAAGAAATTTTAAACAGTGTGTTCCATATTTGTGTGTTATTATTAGCACTGAATGTATTTAAAAATATAAATAAAATTTATTTAAAAAAAAAAAACAAGGTTTTAATAATATAACTAAATAGTGATAATAATCCAGCAAATTATTACAAGTCTTTATAAACATTTTACATAAAATTTTCTATGTTTAAATAATAGAAACATTATTATGTGTAATTAATATGTCTTCAATACCCTAAATAATAAATAATCAAGTCATTAATTGCTTAGAAAAATCATGTGATGTTTGAACATCATAATTGATAGTTTCAGATTTGATCCAGAAATCTTTGAATTATGAGTCAAGCACTCTATCTCTACATGCAGGTTACTAAATTTTATTATTTGAAAAGTAGAATCTTTTAATGCAGTTATAAAGAATAAGTTATACAATATATATTCTTGATCATATTAAATTATTTTTACAATATTACACTAAGCCTATGTTAAATATGAATGTAAAATATTTTTTTCGTTTGTCTTCATCCAAGAAATATATTCATAACTATAAGTATTGTTAATATTAATGTTAATGTAACATTAGATGTTAAGCTTAGTGATAATGTAATAATATTAGATGTATTTGGATATTCTGATATATTAATATATTTAATGTTTTTTAAAAAGTGATGATAATAGAAAGTATGCTTAGAAAGTTAATACAGTATATGTGAGGGTTAAGAGAGATTATAGGGTAAAACAATACTTTATAGTTATGTTCTAAGGTAAATTTATTTAAATAAATTAATTTAGTAATATTTTTAAATATAAAAATAATTAATAAGTAAATTAATATTATAACAATGAATCAAGAAATGGGATTCATGCAAATAAAAATAGCCATGCTATAAATAAATAAATAATCAATCAAACAAGATTGAAATAAACAACTATTAATCAGTATAATTAAATGTTTATCAAAATGGCTTTCATCTCCATTGAGACTTTCTCAAGATATTATAGTAATATTCACATAACCAATTAACAATATTCACTCCATTTACTGGACACTATTTACATTACATTTTCTTTATACATGTATCAATATATTATAAATAAATAAATTTAATATATTATACATCTAAAAAAATTTTTACAATATTTCCCCCCAAAATAATAATTAAATATATATTTTACATCTCTTAAAAATAAAAATAATAAAATAAATAAATAAATAAATTGGTATTTACATATTTACAACCATTTCCTACACTTTCCAATTGTTTAATAAAGCCCATTTCCCACCCAATGCTATCTAAATTGCAAATGAAAATATGAAGAGATGCAAGAGAATGGATGGTAAAAGTAACAAAATAGTTATGATCTCAATTTTCTGTGATAAAAAGTATAATGTTGACATTTGTCATAAGACATGAATTGCTTTGTAATATAATTGTTAATATTATAGAAGAATACTTGAGGGGAATATGAGATTGTAATATTAGTTATGAGGTATCTTATGGTCGCTGATGCTAAAAATAAACAGCATACTAAGATAAGTGATAATTCCAGGATGGATGAAATACCCTTCTGAAGAACTGATTAACATATTATAATGGGGTTGATCTATGCAACTTCTATGTATGTACTTTAGTATGAGGAGATGAGAGAAATTTCCACAAGACATGAAGTACTTTTCGTAAGAGCTTAAAAGAGAATTTTGGATATTGAGGTAGAGTCATTAATATAAAAATAACTACTTGCCAAATTATAGCATTCCATTAAGAAGGAATATCTGCATTCCTATATTTAGAGATAATAGTTTATTTAAAAATCAGTTTCTTATCTATACAGTTTTTGGATATGGTAAAGAACGGGATATAATGAGCATCATATATAGACTAGTTATTCTTTAGAAATATAGTTTTTTTCCTAGGTAATAGAAGATTGGTTTTAAAAGAACAATAATAGATACAAAACAAATATTTTAATAATTCAGTAAAATCTGACTGATTTAATGCTAAAAGATAAAATATAAGATCAAAAATTAGAATGAAAAAGTGAATAAAAAGAAGTAAAGAGTGAACATGATGAATGACCATTTATTAGTAAAGGTATATTGATTCAATTAATTATTTCAATATTATATTGAAAATTATAATAACCTAAACCAAAATTTTTATATTTTATGAATAAAGTTTACGCAGATTTACATTATGTAAGATAATAAAGTATTGTATCTTTATGTAAATATTGCTAAAAGGTAATGTAAATAAGCATTTATTTTTATAGCATCTGTATACAATTGTAATTACATTCGAATATCGGCCCTTCAAGCCAATTGTACAAACGCTTTGCGAGTGTTAAATAATAAATGAATACCCTCTGACCAATACAAGATATAGAATTTATGCAGGAATAAAAAGAATCCCAAAGAATCCCTCCTATTCCTACGACTCAAATATTTATATATGAGCAAATATAAAGTACTGGCACAGAAGGTGTGACAATAGAATGGTCACTTTAAATTACTATATACAATGTCTGAATTGGTCAGAGGGTATTCATTTATTATTTAACACTCGCAAAGCATTTGCACAATTGGCTTGAAAGGCCGATATTCGAATGTAAAAGGTAATGTATTATATTATTAGATGAAAGAGAATTAAAAAATTGAATTCACAAAAAGAACTCATGGATGATAAAATTAATTATCAACATGAAAAAAAGTATACATGTTGATAATAATAAATTTGATATTTGAAGAATAAAATAATTATATAATATCAACATTAAATTGAAACGTAGTATGTTTATCCAATTCATTTATTTTTCAATTTAAATAATTGTATATACATTTTAATTATTTCATACGTATTTTAGAGTTTAACTATGTTTTTGATGTTATCTATTGCTACTATTGTTAAAATAAAGTTATTTGTCAAGCGTTGGTGGTTGAGAGATCCGCACAGCTGCCTTAAAAGCAGTTGTCCCGGGTTAGCGGGTTCACTTCTCGGCCGATGCTATACACACATGTGGAAAAAAAATGTTATTTTAGTGTAAATCTTAGACTGGTGATTTTATTTTTACTCAGAATTATTTTTATCATAAAGTCATATCAAAGCACATAAATCATACATAAAATGATTACAATCAAAAATATAATTATTGGATAATTTATGCATAAGATATTGTAAAGAAGAAGAACTTGATAAATTAATAATTCATTATTAGACAATATAATTATTTAAGAAATGCTATTTAATAATATTATCTAAATGGAGCATTCACAGAAAGTCATTTTATTTTAAAAAGTCACATTATTATTATTATTATTATTATTATTATTATTATTATTATTATTATTATTATTATTATTATTATTATTATTATTATTATTATTATTATTATTATTATTATTATTATTATTATTATTATTATTATTATTATTATTATTATTATTATTATTATTATTATTATTATTATTATTATTATTATTATTATTATTATTATTATTATTATTATTATTATTATTTAAAATAAGTAAAATTAATTTTTAGATTAAATGTTAAAATACTATATTATATTAAAAAGGGATGTTCTTTATGAATGTTCACATTTTAAAAGGTGTAATTAAAAAGAGTAAAAAATACTATTCAAATTAATGTAGTGAAGTGAGTGAAAGGGGAGGATGTTATAGTTGTACTGTAAAACTTTTGATTAGAGTAAAATTATTATTCTATTCTATGATTAATACTTGTATAATAAAGATATGAAATATCCAAGTGCAATTAAATTATTTAACTGAACGTAAGGTAGAAAATAGGAAATGTTAATCTTATTGTATTATTATTATTATTAGAGTTGTATTAATTTTTAAGAAGAGAATTTAATTTATGTTTATAATGTTAGGTATGATTATTATTGAGATGATTGGAACTTAGTAAAATACCTATTATTATCCAATTATCATACGATAGTAATTGTTATTATATTATGAAAGCATAATTATTATTCTTGAGATACCCATAAGATAGCAGTAATTATTATAAGGTATTTTTGTATGTATTTAATTTCCTATTTTTTATATAGTTTATTAAATAAGTGAGGGATATAATAATCATTATTTTTAATGAAAGATTATGTTAGCCATTGTCTGTTCTGGGGATTTTCAGAACGAATATACTAGGATAGTAGTTGGAAAATTTCTACAATAGCAATGCTATTGGGGAGCATATTCTATATGCCTCTCAATGTTAAACTGATATATTGTGACCATCTCTTAAGTCTACCTTATGTTTTTACATATTATATGTTTTTAACAAATTATTAAGTCTCATAAAGTGGCATGTCTATATGTTATATACTTTGATGTTTGAGCCTGATCTGAGGATAGGATTGAAGCAGAAAGAAGAGGTTACAATATATACATATATAAACTTAATATTCTTTAATGGCTAGTATAGATGTAAATTTATTAGTAGATGGAAGTGTCTCACTTTGGTTAGTGGTAGCTTGGTAGTTTACTAATGTTTTCATCCAGCCTGAAGAACCATGTCGGATTGATTGCAGCATATCAATACTCCTTGGATGTGGATTTAACTTCATATATATAATGATCATCCCATTAACTAATTCATTTACACGCATATTTATTTTTTATTAAAATAATGGATGCTTATACTTACAAACTTCAAAATAATTCAAGTAAAATAATGACAGTTACAATTATTATGTATAATGAATTATTAATAAGTACAACTACAATTCATGTTTTAAAAATATTGATTTTTTTTTTTTGTTAAATGTCATAAAAATAGTATATGTACTAAAGATGCCTATCAGAAAAAATAGAAGCCATTAAAAATAAAAAATTATATTTATGACCCATTTTTTTAAAAATGGTGCTATCTTTTGATAAAAATTATAATCAAAATTTAAAAGTTTTTACAGACTCTTAAAAGCGATAAATGCTTTCTTGTAAACTCTAATTTTAATAATTTCTCATTGTCAATGGATTCCAGTAGTAAATGTATATCAGTAATATCAGTAATAATATTGTTTTGGATTTATTGTTTCCATTACTGCTATTAACATGCACATATATACATAAATATTTGGAAACCAGGCACTCTTCACAAACCTGGAGTTCAATTGTAAATATAGAAATTTGAATTCAAACTTTTAAGCATCCATCAACTATCCACACTGTCTCATACAACCGATATACGTGACCACACACATGTAGAAAAGATACATAATCACCAATATACATATTTTATGCTAAACCAGCATTTATCAGTTGGTCCATATTATCATCTCACACACACACATATATATATATATATATAATCAGTGCTCAGTTTATATTGAAACAGTAAGGTCTGCTTTGCAGATCTTCGTTTCACTTTTTCTCACCTACTTCCTACCCTCATACCTTAGTTTGAACCCCAATATATCATAGTGTGTCTGCAATACACTTATATACCGAAAATCCCGCCTAATTTTAAACCACAAGCACAATGCTCGTATTATATATATAACTTATTCCCAAATAAAATAAAATATTATGAATTATGTATTTGTTCACATAATTTACATTTATTAAAAAGTAAGTTATATAAGTCGTAATTGCGCTCTTCCGAGCACTCTGATATCCATTTTAAAACATATCAAAATTATAAATTGTTAAAGTTATTTTGTTTGAATCTATTTACAAATATATTACTGTCGTAATATATTTTGATTTAAAATAAAATTCATTTAGTAAATATTCGTTTAGTAAATAGATTCAAATATTGCAATTTAAAAAGCAAAATCATTTTCTTAATTTAATAAAAGTTATTCCAAATATTTCTGTTTAAATAAATCAGGGACAATAGTTTAATTAGTTAATGTTCTATAAGTTTATATAAAAACAGCAGATGTCCACTTAAGGTTTTCTTTAATTAATAAAAGTAATTTTTAACTAAATCTAGTTTGTAATTCGAATGTCGACAGGGAAATTACCAAAAGAAATTAATTAATGGTGAATTCCTTTAGACATTCTGATGATTAATTACAGCTGATAAGTCCGATATTTTTGTAATGCTCCAGGGCAGTTCTATTGTTAAATTCTACTATAAAAAGGAGGTTTTTCTTTTGTTCTCCAGTTAGTTGTTTTTTATTCTAATGTGTCTAAGAGAAATCATTCTGTGTTCTATTCTAATAATTTGCTAACCTTGACATGTCAGAGTAGAGGCGTTAAGATGGCTATGTCCCCTCGGAATAGCCAGCCGCTGCTCCATACCATCGAAAGCTATCACATAAGAAACCCCGGAACTGCTGCTGCTGCAAAAATATGAACATTCCAGATTTTGCTGCTGAATTATAAAACCTGCCAAACATCTACCTGCAAATGCTTCTCCAGAGGTAACCTAAATTAACCCAAGAGCTCTTGTGATAACTAACATGCTATAGCTATTTAAAATTGTTTTCCTTATATTTCACATAACTTCATTATAATTATAAATTTTATTAAACGCTCACTATTATTTCAGTAATAGTTTTAACAAGGCTGTAAACCTTAGCAATGAGCGTCTGAAAAAATCGTCTAGGGACCTCTCAGGTCTTTAAAACACATGCTTACGCTATGAAGAAAAGAGAGAATCCCCTCTTTTCTTCATAGCATAAGCATGTGTTTTAAAGACCTACAGAGGTCCCTAGTGACGATTTTTTCAGACGCTCATTGCTAAGGTTTACAGCCTTGCTAAAACTATAACTTCATTATGTATTTCTTTAACGTGTTAATATAATATAATCAACAGTTTTGCTCTATCCTTGGGTTAATCTTTTCTATTTATAAAGCTTTCTTTTATATTATTATGATAATGTGTCAGAATCGTCTTTGACCGAGTGAACTATTCCCTTTATTGAAAGTAAGACGCCGCTATTAAGGCATATTTTAAATTTATAATTTTCCAATTTTATTATCTTGCAAATCACTCGTTCGAGGGCGATTCTTTTCTTTAATATAATATAATCACATAGTTTAAAATCTACATGTTATTGATTTTAATCTACCATGAGAGTATGTGCGAGGTCAGTGATTTAAATGTGTCCCCAAATGCATGATTGCGGATATAAATCTATACTTACTTTTCAAACCCATGCATTTTCCTATTTTAATTACCGTGTTCTACTTTAATGATGAAGTTCATCATTGACGTCAAGAATGTGCGGACCCTTTTAAATGAATTTCGGGGAATTTGATTGGGCATTTCTCTTAATTCGAGTAAAACCCATTTAGTATGTTTTTATATACACTCGTCTCATATTGCTGGTAAATGAATTGGTTGTTGAGACCACTTAGTTTTATTTTTCCAAGGATTCTTTACATGGCAAAGTCTGTTCTTTCACTTATTGCAAGTTTCCAGTCAGAGGGTGTCCCAAATGACACCCCTGGTAATTAAACGCAATCGTCACACAGTCGCTAAGTTTCGGCTCTTCATCAAAATACTTTCCTACGGGTTAGCGGCAAGACGCCCTCCGTAATTATTCCAGATCTTCAATCTTGTTTTACTTTATATTTATTTTACAAAGCATCCGTGACTTAAACATGTCACACCCTCCAACTTTAATAAATTCATTATCAGCAATACCGACCTCCCAATGCAACTCTAGTAATATTATTATCAAATAAATGCTTTGATCAGATTCCCATTTTTTTGCTTAGTAAGCTTTAGTCTGTACTATTCTCGAAATCAATAAATATTTTAGAACATTTAATTTCAAATATTGTCTTAAACTTGTATAATTACTCAAAGCACCTCGCACATGTTACTATCTCGTCAAGCACATTATCGTAATGCTATTAGCCCGAGGAATAGATTATATCTCTTTGTTTTAAAGTCTTTTTGTCATATAATGCCAAATTTATTTAATATGCGTCCCTGTCTCATATAAGCAGACAGTGGCATTATATTTATATAAATAAATTGTGTGAAATTATTTAAAACTAAATTTGATCTCTTATTTTATTTGATTCCTATCACTGTCTCGGTCTATATATATATATATATTTTCTGCATTTCTTTTGTAAATCCATAGACATTATTTAGCCACCCAAACTTCTTTTAGTATAGAGTCTTTTGTTTCTCCCTCACCACCAGGCACCGGTCAAAGGTTATATTAGTAGTGGCATCAGATGCGTTATCACATACGTGGCACTGTGAATTTGGACTTTAGATTCGAACTTAGTATATCTAGAAGGCAACCCCTCCTAGAATGTTCAGTTTCGTGTCTGGGGTTTGAATTCTGTAGTGTGTTAGCGAAATAGATGATTCTGACTTACATAGTAAATTTTTTTCGGGTCCATGGCTTGCCCAAACATGGAGCCTTGAATATTTAAACACCCGCATCCCTGTAGATCTTAATTATTTAAAATACCCACATCCTGTAGCTTAATTTTAGTGTTTTGTTCATATTTAATCACTCAAATCCTTTATATTTTGATATATATAATATTTTCAAACTCTATATTATCTATATAGTTTATTTGCGTGTATATTTCATATATTTTGTTTGACTCGGGCATTCAATTATTTATACTGTATAATCAGAATTTGTCCAAACTTGCTATAGTGTGATACGAGCCATCTGTATTTATCTGTATTGTTGTTTCATTTAAGTCACGCTATATACGCAAGGCGTGAATTACTTAAATATTGTCCCAAGTGAATATTGTGACAATCTATGAAGATTTCAAATATTGTATTTTTCTATCAAAATAAAGTTTTATCGGCTCAACGCGCAAGATAGCATAATGATAATTTTGTACGGTAATGACCTAGATATAATAGGCTATCGTATGGAATTCAGAAATAATTATAAATCAAATGTTGTAATCAATAAAAAAAAATGTGAATGTTTTAATGAGTGCCCGTAGTTAAATGGAATAGTTATTAAAATTAATTTTGGGAAGCTAACAGTCTATGGATATTTTTAACTGGTGACATGGCGCCCAAGGGTAATTTCACTAAACGGAGTTACTTCTAAAATAAATTTTGTCACCAGGCTCAATTCTTTTGTATGTAATTTGTTTTTTTTTCCAACGCGTGTAAATTTTTCTTAGACCAAATAATGAGACGTGAATCGGATCAATAATTATGTAAATAAAAATATATATGTATGCTAATCTTAAGTAAGAGGGAACAAAATAATTATACCCGGATCTAGCGAATGTTAACATATATAAATAAAATTTGCTTGAGTTTAAAAATATATATGTTAGCGAAATATTTTGACAGATAGAATTTAAAATATTTTTATGTACGGGCAGTAGAATATATGTATGTGGCAGCAGAGTTAAACAAGAAATTTTTGCAGTAATAAAAGGGTAGTAGTCGGGGTTTTAGTGATAAACTTAAAAGCAGCAATTAGGCCAACAGAACTGAGAGGGAGATAGCCTATTGGCCATTAATAAAATTGTAATTAAACGTAATAATCCAGAGAATCAAACAAGGAAAAATAGTAATAGAATTTTTTTAACCGTATTAGTTTTAGTAAGCTCAACTTAAAACCATTTTAAAAATTTTCTTATCAGTGCTATACATTGTTTTAAAAGTACACCTATTCGTTTAAAAAAATTTTTTTTAGGATATATTAAATAGTAAAATAAAATAAATGGAAAAAAATCATCATCGATCATGGTAACATCCAAGGCCATGGAGGATACGGATACTAATGAGGTCCGTTTCCGGACTATTATAGAATTGTTTAAGCAAGGTGAAGAAAGAGCAAAAAGATGGGCAGAAGAAAGCCGAAGGAGAGGTGAGGAACTTAGAGCACTGTACAGGCTCCTCCCTGGATGGCAAGAGATGGCAGATGAACTCCTGAACCAGAAAGTTGACACAAATGATTCCGCAGAGAAGACTGATACACCAGACATGGGACCTCGAACTCAGCCGACCCAGCTCAACACTAGAATATTCCAGGAAGTAAAAAAATGTCCCGAACTTTCTTTGGAAAGAGTACTTCCATTAAATGATGTCCAGGATACAGGACATCAAACCCAGCTAACCAAGCTTCATCACATAAAAATTTTTCACGAAGTCAAAAAATGTCCACAACTGTATTTAGATGAGATATTTCCAGCCAAGAATGTATGGGACTTACGGATTCAAACCCAGCTAACAATGCTTACCACCAACATCAAAGGATGTTCCCACCTGATATAGCAAGAATATATCGGATAAAGGAAATAGTGAAAATAATGATGGCACTGGATATCAGCCCATGGGCCAAGGGCCACCAGATAAAGTAAATAATTGCAACAGCCTAAAGCTTCAGTTATTAACCACCACTCTGGATTTCACTCCCTGGGCCAAAGAACTGCCAGACAAGGTAAAGAGACCTGATAATCCGAGACTGCAGTCATCAAATTATAAAAGCCGTCATTACCCACCAGACCCAGGATTATAGTAGTTTTTTTTTAAAAAAAATAAACTAGATCGGAAGAGCACACGTCACAGGATAATATAAAAAGGATATAAGATATAAACAGTGTTAAACTATTAGTTTTTTTAAATAAAATTTTGTTGAAAGAGGGGGGGGTAATAATAGAAAATGTTCGCTAGATGGTAGATTTATTAATATGATCCGGGTATATAATTCAGTTTTGTTTCTTCATTATATTTATATCCTGTACATTATGGGTTATCTTGTAAATTTTGTTTATGCAGGCTTCATAGGTGGACACCTGTTGTAAGATCTTTTTTTTTAACAATTTTTTTGTTCTAACACTAAGGGAATGTGAACCAGTAAGGTCTGCTTTGCAGATCTTCATTTCACATTTTCTCACCTACTTCCTACCCTCATACCTTAGTTTGAACCACAATCTATCTTAGTGTGTCTGCAATACACTTATATACCGAAAATCCCACCTAATTTTAAACCACGAGCACAATGCTCGTATTATATATATATATATAACTTATTCCCAAATAAAATAAAATATTATGAATTATGTATTTGTTCACATAATTTACATTTATTAAAAGTAAGTTATATAAGTCGTAATTGCTTAACACTCTGATATCCATTTTAAAACGTATCAAAATTATAAATTGTTAAAGTTATTTTGTTTGAATCTATTTACAAATATATTACTGTCGTAATATATTTTGATTTAAAATAAAATTCATTTAGTAAATATTCGTTTAGTAAATAGATTCAAATGTTGCAATTTAAAAAGCAAAATCATTTTCTTTATTTAATAAAGTTATTCCAAATATTTCTGTTTAAATAAATTAGGGACAATAGTTTAATTAGTTAATGCTCTATAAGTTTATATAAAAACAGCAGATGTCCACTTAAGGTTTTCTTTAATTAATAAAAGTAATTTTTAACTAAATCTAGTTTGTAATTCGAATGTCGACAGGGAAATTAACAAAAGAAATTAATTAATGTTGAATTCCTTTAGACATTCTGATGATTTAATTACAGCTGATAAGTTTGATATATTTTGTAATGCTCCAGGGCAGTTCTATTGTTAACATCTACTATAAAAAGGAGGTTTTTCTTTTGTCTCCAGTTAGTTGTTTTTTTATTCTAATGTGTCTAAGAGAAATCATTCTGTGTTCTATTCTAATAATTTGCTAACCTTGACATGTCAGAGTAGAATTAAGATGGCTATGTCCCCTCGGAATAGCCAGCCGCTGCTCCATACCATCGAAACCTATCACATAAGAAACCCCGGAACTGCTGCTGCTGCAAAAATGTGAACATTCCAGATTTTGCTGCTGAATTATAAAACCTGCTGAACATCTACCTGTAAATGCATCTCCAGAGGTAACCTAAATTAACCCAAGAGCTCTTGTGATAACTAACATGCTATAGCTATTTAAAATTGTTTTCTTTATATTTCACATAACTTCATTATGTATTTCTTTAACGTGTTAATATAATATAATCAACAGTTTTGCTCTATCCTTGGGTTAATATTTTCTATTTATAAAGCTTTCTTTTATTTTATTATGATAATGTGTCAGAATCGTCTTTGACCGAGTGAACTATTCCCTTTATTGAAAGTAAGACGCTGCTATCAAGGCATATTTTAAATTTATAATTTTCCAATTTTATTAACTTGCAAATCACTCGTTCGAGGGCAATTCTTTTCTTTAATATAATATAATCACATAGTTTAAAATCTACATGTTATTGATTTTAATCTACCATGAGAGTATGTGCGAGGTCAGTGATTTAAATGTGTCCCCAAATGCATGATTGCGTATATAAATCTATACTTACTTTTCAAACCCATGCATTTTCCTATTTTAATTACCGTGTTCTACTTTAATTATAAAGTTCATCATTGATGTCGAGAATGTGCAGACCCTTTTAAATGAATTTCAGGGAATTTGATTGGGCATTTCTCTTAATCCGAGTAAAACCCATTTAGTATGTTTTTATATACACTCATCTCGTATTGGTGGTAAATGAATTGATTGTTGAGACCGCTTTGTCTTATTTTTCCAAGGATTCTTTACACAGCAAAGTCCATTCTTTCGCTTATTGCAAGTTTCCAGGCAGAGGGTGTTTCAAATGACACCCCTGGGAATTAAACGCAATCGTCACACAGTCGCTAAGTTTCGGCTGTTCATCAAAATACTTTCCTACGGGTTAGCGGCGAGATGCCCTCTGTAATTATTCCGGATCTTCAATCTTGTTTTACTTTGTATTTATTTTACAAAGCATCCGTGACTTAAACATGTCACACCCTCCAACTTTAATAAATTCATTATCAGCAATACCGACCTCCCAATGCAACTCAATTAATATTATTATCAAATAAATGCTTTGATCAGATTCTCATTTTTTTGCTTAGTAAGCTTTAGTCCGTACTATTCTCGAAATCAATAAATATTTTAGAACATTTAATTTCAAATATTGTCTTAAACTTGTATAATTACTCAAAGCACCTCGCACATGTTCCTATCTCGTCAAGCACATTATCGTAATGCTATTAGCCCGAGGAATAGAATATATCTCTTTGTTTTAAAGTCTTTTTGTCATATAATGCCAAATTTATTTAATACACGTCCCTGTCTCATATAAGCAGACAGTGGCGATTATTATATATTTATATAAATAAATTGTGTGAAATTATTTAAAACTAAATTTTATCTCTTATTTTATTTGATTCCTATCACTGTCTCGGTCTATATATATATATTTTTTCTGCATTTCTTTTGTAAATCCATAGACGTTAATTAGCCACCCAAACTTCTTTTAGTATAGAGTCTTTTGTTTCTCCCTGACCACCAGGCACCGGTCAAAGGTTATACTAGTAGTGGCATCAGATGCGTTATCACGTAGATGGCGCTGTGAAATTTGGACTTTAGATTCGAACTTAGTATATCTAGAAGGCAACCCCTCCTAGAATGTTCAGTTTTGTGTCTGGGGTTTGAATTCTGTAGTGTGTTAGTGAGATAGACAATTCTGACTGTTACAATATTAAGATAGCAAATCCTCACACTTTAATGGACAGGCTTCAATCTACTCAAACCAACTTTTCAGCCATCCATATTATTGAAAATCTGATGATGGAAAAGTCCAAATCCCATGCTGATGCTAACATTATTGCCATGCTATGTTGACCTGAAGTCAGTCTGACCCCTTAGGTATAGGACCATATTCATTTAAATACATAGAAGAGGGATGGGCAGGATACAAGCTTGATATATAAATATATATATATATATGAAGTATTTTAATATTTTCATATTTTTATTAATAAAATGAATTCATATAATATACATAAAGCATTTATATTTTAAAAAAAACTATAGAAAATAAAACTAATGTTTATTGCAATTTTTATTTGAGTTTAGAATTATAGTGAGAGAAATAAATTTATTCTTGAAATCCAAAATATCTACAAATATAAACAATTCACAAATTACTGAAATCAGAGATTTAAAATTAATATTTATGTGTATGTAATCATGTGATGTGGGACAAAAATGTCTTGCTCTTATAAGAAGTCTAAAATACCTCTGCACAAAATGTATGCCCAAAAACCCTGCTAGTAATTTGTTTTTTCCAAAAGCTTTTTATAATTGTTTGCTTTTTTAATCATTATTACTAAATCTTCTAAATATTAAATAATATATATTAAAGCTATAACCTTAAGATTATGCACCTAGATGTGGTAGTAGGGACCTTTACAAATCTTGTCACAAAATTAACAAGTTTAAAAGACAGCATTCGATAATTTATATATATATATACCAGATGCATCCAACTTTGTAAAGGTCTGTGCATTTTTTTTTATTTGCTAATAACAATTTTTTAAAGCTTTAATGTAAATTAGGCGCGCAAACTTCTATATATTTTTTTTTTTTTTTTTTATAAAAAATGGTACAAAAAAAGGATTTCCAATCATTTTATCTTTGCTCGCCCCCATCCCCTCACCGGTTTGGGCCATGGGGGGCGCTGAGGGAGGAGTGGGGACATTAGGTTAAAAAAACAAACTCAAGCAAAGAATTTATCTAAAAAAAATTTTTGAAAAAAATATGAGAAACTATTAAACACAAATATTTGTTAATAAAGTCATCCAACAAAAAAAAACTTTGGGGGCGCGAACAAATCTCGAAACTCCATAAAATAGGGGGTTTAGCCCCTTTATTTAAAAAAAACCCAAAAAAAAAAATAATAATAGTAATAATAACAAGTCTAATTTTACATATTTGTAAGTGCAAGTTATATATAAGTCATGTGACATCTGACTTGTTATTATTACTATTAAAGAGTTAATACAAATTTAACAAAAGGTTTCAAATGTGATAATTGTACATCAGCCTTAAAGACCATTGTTATGGTGGATATATTGGTAATTATAAAATTTCCACTATCTATTTTGATTAGCAAAATTTTTAATTAAAGCTCGTGTAACATATTTTGATAAAAAAGCTACTAAGTTGTTTCTCAAAGGATTAAAGTGAATTAAAAAGAGTAGTTAACTTTTTCCAATCAAGATATGAAAAGATTTTTAATTTCTTCATTCCTCCTCCTGATTATAAAAATGTTGGAAAAAGATGATTAGAGAACAGTTGTTAAGAGTTTTTACAGATTGTGGCAGCAGAATTACCATGAAATTGTAACAGAAGGCAAGAGAATGAAAGTCCAGCTGCTGATACTTGTTCACTATGGTAGACTTTGGATTCACACAAAAGTAAAGGGTCTGCTTTCTGTGTTATTCATAGCCCCTATATTGTATACAGATGATATGCCTGAAGTCAATCGAATTCTAGATTAAATAGATCTCACTGTATGTATGCCACCAGTTAGCAGATTATATCTTTACTAAAGATGGCAATAAGCCAGTCTATTGCTTAGAAAAGACCAGCTTACCCAGAGAGTCCATCAGCTTCCAGGAAAATTAATTTATATATATATACTGTTTCATGGATATACAGTGGGGCACAGATAAGGGTATTACATCATATATATATATATATATATATATATATATATATATATATATATATATATATATATATATATATATATATATAGGGTACAGCTTATGAGTAGTGTTATGAACATCCAGTTGATGATGATCCTGGATTGTCACAAAAAGGATATCCTTTACATAATATTTGGTTTAGTATTTATTATAAATTAAGTTTATAGTTGGCCAGTACATTACTGGTACTAAGTGGCCAGAACATTAATGATAATCAGCATGTTTTAGTATACCAGCATTATTGTTTTTGCTTGTTATATTTTTATGTATTAGCACTTAAGTTTGTGCATCCAAATTGTTTAAACAATCTGCACCAAACTGGTAAGGGCTAAATAATTACCCGGGGATATAGTAGACCCATTTGAAAGCCTATTGAATGTTGGTTGATTTTACTGGTAAACATTAATGATGATGAAATATTATTTTTTGTACATAATGCTGGTGAACTTATACATATAGTTATTTAATATAGTTTAGTGCTGATCTTTTATACTCCTAGTCATTCCTCATTATATTCATCATCATTCATTTATATTAAAAATGTTATTGACTTGGGACTGATGATGATTTATTATCAGCCCAGGTTCACCCAATGAGTTCATATCATTACAATATATATTCTAGTTGTGGCTGTAGAAAAGTTCTTACAACTGATGATCACTTTCAAGTAAAAAAAAAGATTGCAAGAATTGGAAGAACTGTGAGACATTATTGGACTTAAGAACAGGTGAAGAGACAATTGATTTAAAAAGTGGAGATGTACACTACTACAAAGGCACAAATATTGAATGTACAAGTAGAATTGGATTCATCATAAATAAAAAGTGGAGAACAACATTGTATTGATTGATAGTGTATCAGACAGAGTGACAAAATTAGTTATTCAACTTAATAGCAGATACCAAATGGAGATAATTCAGAATTATTCCCCAACAAGTTCTCATAGTGAAGACATAGTAGAAGATTTTTATATGCATGTACAAAAAGCTGTTAATCAGACTAAACAACATTTTAAAATTAATATAGGAGACTTTAATGCTTTAATTGCTAAACAAATGAAAGATAAAACTACTGTAGATAATTTGGTTCTGGTAATAGAAATGAGAGAGGACATAGACTTGTAGAGTTTGCAAAAAAAAAAAACACAACTTTATATTATGAATTCTTTTTCTGAGAAAAATATTAAAAGCAAATGGACATGGAAGCATCTAAATGAAAGTACAGCACAATTGGATTATATTTCGACTAACAGAAAATACATATTTTAAGATTGTAATGTCCTCAATAAATTCAACACAGGAAGTGATCATCAATTAGTAAAATGTAAGATACATGTTAATGCAAAACTAGAGAGACAAAAATTATAAGAAAAACAATATTTAAAATTGATATTCCTAATCTTCAGATATATTCTAATGAATTCAAATTAGAACTTGCAAATCATTTTTAGGTATTAGTAGATTTAAAACATGATTCATATTTGAATGAAATTAATAGGAAAATAACTGATATCCTTTTAAAAACCGCAACAAAGATAGCTGGTAGAAAAAAAGCAGAAAATTAATTAATAAAATTTCTACTGAGATTGAAAAATTTATGGAGAAAAGAAAGAATATGAAAATATATAAAAGTGATGTATTAAAAGGATTGAATATGTCAAATTTTGTAAAATGGTATGAAAAAGAATTGATAATAATAGAAGTATAATTGTTAACTAGCAAGGAAAGCTGTAAAGGAGAATTAAATTCTCAAGAGTATTGGTAGAAAACTTGTATCTGCAATAAGAAAAAAGATGGAACTATTACTAAAAAGAGAGATGACAACATGAAATGTGCAGAACTGTTCTGTCAAGAATTATATAATAATAAAAAACAAGTACCTCCTACATTTATTATATCTTTTGAATTATCCAGGATTCTAAATGAAGAAGTGAGACATGCAATTAAATTTACAAAGAAGGGATAAATTTTAGATAATGATGAGATTATAAACAATATATTAAAGGAAGCAGTGAAGAAATAGAAAAAGTTTTGGCAAAGTTATATACCAAATCTCTAAATAATAAAATTTATCAGATGATTGAAAGAATGCAGTATTAATATTAATATTTTAAAAAGGTGATAAAAAAGATATTAGAAATTATAGACCTATCAGTCTTTAATAAGTTTTATACAAACTTTTTACCAAGATAATTGGATTTTAACCAACCAAAAGAACAAACTGAATTTAAAAGTGGGTTTAGTACAGTTGATCATATCCAAGTACTGAGAGAAATTATAAAAAGGACCAATGAATATGAGTTGCCATTATGCTTTGGATTTATAGATTATGAAAAGGCATTTGATTCTATAAGCATTTCTTTAGTGATTAAAGCATTGGATGATCAAGGTATAGACCCAGGGTATTGTTATATTCTGAAGAATATTTATAAAAATTCAATAGCAACAATTAGATTACATAAGGACACTAAAAAGATTAACACTGAAAAGGGTGTAAGACAGAGTGATTCCATATCACAAAAACTTTTTATAGCAGTGTTGCAAGAAGTACTTTGTAGATTAAAATGAGAAGCTAAAGGAGTAAAAGTAAATGGACATTATTTAAATCATTTAAATTTTGAAGATGATGTAGTTGTTTTTGCAAATAATGTATCAGAGCATCAGGAAATGTTGCAAAAGTTATCAGATGAAAGTAAGAAAGTAGGACTAAAAGTAAATATTAAAATGACTAAAGTAATGTTCGATGAATGATGGGTTAAAATAATTTAACAACTCCAAATGTCTTGGTCAGATTATTACTACAGATGGAAACATAGTGGATGAAATTAAATGTAGAATTAAACTTGTTTGGAGTGGTTTTAGTAGAAATAATTTAATGCTAAAAGGAAATATATGTTTGAAAAGGAAGGTTTTTACTAAATGTGTTTTACCAGTTTTTACTTATGGACCTGAGACTTGGACACTTAATAGAAAAGCAATATAGAAACTTCAGACTACTCAAAGAAGTATGGGTATATGCATGTTTGGAGTAACAAGAAGAGATCAAAAATGTAGTATATGGGTAAGAGAACAAACAGGTATTACTGACATAATTGAAAGAATACAATAAATATAGTGGAGTTGGACTAAACATATTGTTAAAATAGATGTTAGATGGACAGTTGAAATCTTGAACTGGATTCTAAGAAATTGTAAAAGACCCAAAAAGAATCCACATGAGAAATGGATGGGTGAAATAATAAAGTGTGCATAGGTGATGTTGAGAAGAGAATCTAGAGATCAGAGAAGATGGATAAAACTTGGAGAGACCTTCATCCTGCAGTGGATTGATAATGATTGATAATGATGTTGATGATGATTTTAATTGTAAATTAATAATACTTTAGTAGTTGTATTTATAACAATTTCAATATTATTATATCTGTTTATTTTTAGCCTACAATTTTTAAAAGTATTCCTTACTACATTCAAAATTATCTTAAAGAAAAATAATTTTATTTATTAGATTTAATTCTGTTTATTGGCACTAATAAGACTAATAGGCTGCAGAAAGGAGTTTGCTATTAACTGAAAGGAGACCCTTTGATTCCTCTTGGAGGCCTTAAAGGAACCGAGCAGGGCAAATTCCTAATGTCCACTCCATACGTTTTTGTCATTGCAGCTGTTATTACTATGTGTTTATTCATATAGTATATGAACATGGATGGGCTGCTCACCAACATGCATTAGCCAGCATGGTGAGTTTATTGGCTTTTTACCTCTGAGTTTAAGATCAAGAAACACCATGGTCTTTCTTCTCAGTGCCTGATAAGGCAGAATGAATGTTTGTGTAAATGATAAATATTTTTCCAATACATATATACAATTATGACAGACAAAAATAAAGCATGGCCCTTATTCCCAGGAGGCTGTAAAGTCACCAACCAAGGCAGCGGTTGGTGGCCAAAGGCAGAGGGTGCTAAGAATCCCCTGATTGTGGACCCAGGCTGCCATTTGATGACAACTTTTTATTTAGGTACTTACAACTGCAGATCACTTGCAAGTGAAGGAAGATTGCAAGAATTAGAAGAAGAACTCTCTTATATTAAATGGGATATTATTGGACTTTGTGAAGTTAGAAGAAAAGGTGAAGAGACAATTGATTTAAAAAGTGGACATATACTCTATTATAAAGGCACAAATATTGGAAATACAAGTGGAGTAGGATTCATTATAAATAAAAAGTGGAAGAACAATATTGTGGAGATTGATGGTGTATCAGACAGAGTGGCAAGATTAGTTATACAACTTAATAGCAGATACCAAATGCAGATAATTCAGGTTTATGCCCCAACAAGTTCTCATAGTGATGAAGTAGTAGAAGATTTTTATATGGATGTACAAAAGGTTTTTGATCAGAGTAAACAACATTTTAAAATTGTTATGGGAGACTTTAATGCTAGAATTGGTAAACAAATGAAAGATGAAAGTGCTGTAGGTAATTTTGGTTATGGTAATAGAAATGAGAGAGGACATAGACTTGTGGAGTTTGCAGAAAAAGAAAAACTTTATATTATGAATTCTTTTTTTGAGAAAAATGTTAAAAGAAAATGGACATGGAAGCATCCAAATGAAGGTACAGCAGAATTGGATTATATTTTGACTAACAGGAAATACATATTTCAAGATTGTAATGTTCTTAATAGATTTAACACAGGAAGTGATCATCGATTAGTAAGGTGCAAGATACGTGTTAATGTAAAACTAGAAAGACAAAAATTGTTAAGAAAAACAATATTTACAGTTGATATTCCTAATCTTCAGAAACATTCTAATGAATTTAAATTAGAACTTACAAATCGGTTTCAAGTATTAGTAGATTTTGAACATGATTCAGATTTGAATGAAATTAATATGAAAATAACTGATACACTTTTGAAAACTGCAACAAAGATAGCTGGTAGAAAAAAGCAGCAATTGACCAATAAAATTTATACTGAGACTAGAGAATTTATGAAGAAAAGAAGAAATATGAAGATATACAAAAATGATGCATTAAAAAGAATTGAATATCTCGAATTTTGTAAAATGGTATGGAAAAGAATTGAAAATGACATAAGAAAGTATAACTGTGAACTAGCAAGAAAAGCTGTAGAAGAAAATAAAAGTCTTAAGAATGTAAAACAACATTTTGGTATTGGTAGGAAATTTATATCTGCAATAAGAAAAAAAGATGGAATTATTACTAAAAAGAGAGATGACATCATGAAATTGGTAGAAAATTTTTATCAAGAATTATATAGTAATAAAGAACAAGTACCTCCTATATCTATTACATCTTCCGAATTGCCCAGAATTTTAAATGAAGAAGTGAGAAATGCAATTAAATGTATGAAGAAAGGGAAGGCTCCAGGTAATGATGGAATTATAATTGATATATTAAAAGAAACAGGTGAAGAAACAGAAAATTTTTTAGCAAAGTTATGTACCAAATGTCTAAATGATAAAGATGTACCGGATGATTGGAAAAATGCAGTAATAATATTAATACTTTAAAAAGGTGATAAAGAAGATATTAGAAATTACAGACCTATCAGCCTTTTATCAAAGAAGATATTTTTACCAAGATAATTACAACTCGTCTACAGAGAACATTGGATTTCCACCAACCAAGAGAACAAGCTGGATTTAAAAGTGGTTTTAGTACAGTAGATCATATTCAGGTATTGAGAGAAGTTATAGAAAGGACAAATGAATATGAGTTGTCATTATGTTTTGGATTTGTAGATTATGAAAAGGCATTTGATTCTATAAACATTTCTTCAGTGATTAAAGCATTGGATCATCAAGGTATAGATCCAGGATATTGTCATATTTTAAAGAATATTTATAAAAATGCAACAGCAACAATTAGATTACATAATGACACTGGGAAAGTCAACATTGAGAAAGGTGTAAGACAAGGTGACTCCATATCTCCAAAACTTTTTACAGCAGTGCTGCAAGAAGTATTTTGTGGATTAAAATGGGAAACTAAAGGAGTGAAAGTAAATGGAGATTATTTAAGTCATTTAGATTTTGCAGATGATGTAGTTGTTTTTGCAAATAATGCTTCAGAGCTGCAGGAAATGTTGCAGGAGTTATCAGATGAAAGTAGGAAAGTAGGACTAAAGATAAATGTTAAAAAGACTAAAGTAATGTTTAATCGATTTGCTCAAAATATGAAAATAAAGATTGATTATGATGAATTAGAAGAAGTTAACAGTTACAAATACCTTGGTCAGATTATTAATACAGATGGAAACATAATGGAGGAAATTAATCATAGAATTAAACTTGGTTGGAGTGCTTTTGGTAGAAATAACTTGATACTAAAAGGAAATATGCCTATGTGTTTGAAAAGGAAGGTTTTTAACAAATGTGTTTTACCAGTTCTTACTTATGGATCTGAGACTTGGACACTCAATAGAAGAGCAATACAGAGACTTCAGACCACTCAAAGAAGTATGGAGAGATGTATGTTGGGAGTAACAAGAAGAGATCGAAAACGCAATGTATGGGTAAGAGAACAAACAGGTGTTACTGACCTCATTGAAAAAATTAAAAGATTGAAGTGGAGTTGGGCTGGACATATTGCTAGAAGAGATGATAATAGATGGACAATTGAAATTTTAAACTGGATTCCAAGAGATTGTAAAAGACCCAGAAAGAGATCACATGTGAGATTGATGGATGAAATAAGAAAGTGTGCAGGGGTGATGTGGAGAAGAGAAGCTAAAGATCGGAGATGGATTAAACTAGGAGAGACCTCCATCCTGCAGTGGATTGATAATGGGTGATAATGATGATGATGATGGCACTAATAATTAACATTTTAAAATTATATAATTTTCCATTAATTATTTTTATAATTATATTTATTAAAATAAAAATTATTAATTAAATTAAAACATGATTTTTAAATACAAAAATAATCCATAGTTTTTACAATCACCCAGTTAGTATTAAAATATGTTATTCTAAAACAGATTACATTTACAAAATTAATAAAATCAAATTACAAATTGTTTTGTAAACGTACAAATTTTAAGTTTGTTAAACAGAATATATCAATCAAAATTATAAACCATAAAAAAATTCCTAATGAAAATTGTATATGTGTACGTTTATAAACGTAAAATATTCAAGTAATAATATAACGTTTTATTCGAGAAGTTTAATTTAATAAAGCATATTTCTCTTACATAAAAAAAAATTTCCATTGTTTTTTCAACTATATTTTTATAGGAGGATTAATATTTTAATATTGGATGAAGTTTTTGGATCACATCAACAAAATCTTGAACATTCAAAAACTTATTTACCTGTGCTGTCTCGTTGCAAATGTAAAAGAGATATTTTGAGGGTTCATCCATATAAAATTTTAATTAGATATTCCAACGTTTCGACTTGATCGTATATGTCTTTTATGTATATAATATTCAAATATAAGTATATTGTTTATAAACCATTAAGCATCACATGATCACTATCTTATACTAGCACATAATTGTTTATAAACAAAGCAAAACTCTCCATACAGTAGGCATTAGATAGGGATTTTATGCACAAGCCTTCTGGCATTAATTGATTACTTTGGTTGGTACAGGGTGGAAATACTGTATGGAGAGTTTTGCTTTGTTTATATTGTTTATACTAAACTTAAAGTAATTAGAAAGAACTTGAACTCAAATTTTCAAGTTCCTTACAGCTATGCATTCTTTCATATACTACTGATACACATGACCACATAATGTGGAGATTATTTATCTTTTCCACATTATGTGGTAATGTTTATCAGTTGTATAAGATGGAGTGCATAGCTATAAAGACTTTGAAAGTCTGAGTTCCAGTCCTTTCTAATATATATTGTGCCATTACAATTTAGTCATTAGCTAAATTTGTAGTAATGTGCATGAAAGGAAATGTGGAACAAAAATCATCATCACATTTTTATATAGTAAAGGAAGCTATAGGACACCCAAGTTTAAATCCTACAAGATCCAGTTCTAAAAACTTAAGACAGAACGAGAGTGGGGCAACAGTTATATTTTTTATTTGTTTGTGTGTTGATAAAAAAAACTCAAAAAGAGTAGTACCCACAGTTAATTATTCAATAATTTTTTTTTTGTTAAAAAGTAGAGTAATAATGCATATATAAGCAGTGTGTGTGTAAGCTATTTAATTGTTGTTGTATATTTCAAATATTAAACTCTCTTCAAAGCTAACCTACATTTGCTAAATTCTGATATTTTATTCTTTCTCTATTTCACTTTTCTATAATCGTAAGTTGGAATTAAAAGCTAGGGATTTGATTTTAAATATTAAGGTTAGAATTACTCAGCTAGCAATTAGATTATTTTAATGTCAGTTTATAAATAATTTGAATAAGTGTGTGTGTACATTGCATACATAAACTACATTTTTATTTATTAAATATTGAAAGAAAAAGAAAATCTGTTAAATTGTTTTTTTTTTACTCAACAATTTTGTATTATAAAGGTTATTTTTCTGTTAAAACTTAGAGACGATGTGAGAAGTCTAATTTTAAAACTGTCTCATCCTAAGATCAAAAGAAAGAAGCTCAAATTTGAGATGTTACATAGGTGTAAAAAGGATTAAGATTATTTTTTCCTTCAAAACAAAAGTTTGTCTAAAAATCAGGATAGTGAGATTTTTAGTACTATCCAACTAATAAACGATTTGGTTGAAAATAAGTTATAAATTTAATTAAAAGAGGTGGTCAAAAATAGAAAAAAATCGGATATAAAACCAGTCTGGAAAATCAGTTGATATTAAAAAGACTTTTAAAAAGGAAAAATATTGAAACTAGAAAAAACAAGGATTTTAATTGGACCTGATATCTTTTTTTTTAAATAATTTTTTTAATATAAAGTTTTTGAAGGTTAGGAATATGGGGATGTTGGGCTAGAAAAAAATATATATATTCTCATCTGGAGGGTCCCAGGACCTGTAGAAACCAGCACATCATATAAAGAAAAAAAAGGAAAATGTCTTGTCTGAAATTATAATATTCTACACCTTCTTACTGACTGAGAGAAATAAGATGTTTTTAAATAGAAAGAAGAAAGAATTCACCCGCATTTGAAGGTGATCAAAAAAAAAGATTAATCTGCAGATAAATGTTAAATCATCGAGTTCAATTAAATCTGGTAACTGAGTTTAAACCCAAGAAAAATTATAAATATGAAAACAACTGCTGTACTTCATCCACTAAAAGGATCATGCTTGACAGGAAGAGAAGAAAGTTAATATAATGATTTCTAAATTGTCCACTAAAGCAACTAACCTCAATAGAATCATCATCATCAAATAATTATACACCTCAAGAAAGAGATTGCTCCAAAGTAAAATGGAAATGGTAGCTGCAAAATATAGACATTAAACAAGATAAATTTGACTCATTGGAAGTTGCTACAAAGAATAGAACTGGTAGTATAAATTTTTTATATATTTTCTTTATAATATCAAAGACTTAGTAAACTTTTAGCAACAGAGTGATATATTTTTGTTTAAAGAACTTTTAAAACAACCAAGATCAATTGAAACCCAGAATTTCTTAATAAAGATAAACATAATCTTCATTAATGATTTTATATGTACTAAAATTATGATTGTCTATTAACTTAAAGTTATGAAATGTTATTAATATGTAACATTTTTTTTATTAGTATTTTGTTTTAAATAATATTTTTGTTATTATGGGGATAAAATATGCACATACATAATATAATAATACTTGTTGTATATATGTAATTGTGTGTGAATGTAAAACAATAGGCAATATTAAGAATATTAGAATATTGTGTTTTAAGTTAAAGTATAGCATTTCAGAGGGTAGAAGGGAGAAAAATAATTTAAAACTTGTTCTGGAAATCTTGCTCTTTCACTTCTACTAACATTTGTTTTGTCATTCTGCTTTACATGTTAGATTATAAAAGTATGTGTGCAAAAAAGAAAGAAAAAGAGTGAAAATTTTTTTTATGAAATATTTTCTTGTGAATTGAAAACTTTAGCAAACTTAGTATCCCATTTGAAATACATTTACAGGAAAGGGGGAAGAATTTAAAATTAATGTTATGATTTTAAAACAGTCGATTATGATTATTGTTGTTTTTGTTAATATCAATTTTCATGTAGATATAAAAATTTTTATGTATATGTTAGAAATGCAGTAATAAATGTTAATTTGTTTTATTAAACGAGGCATATATATTTCATTAAGAGTAGTCTTTATTAAGTATGATCATTCATCATCAAGGTGAATATTAGCTATTTAAGTTCCAATTAGATATACTAAGATTAAGCAATAATTATGAATTTCTTGATAAAAATTAGGTTTATGATTAGGCTTAGTCATAAAGCTGTGGTCAAAACCATTATCATTATCATTATCATCATCGTCATCATCACGTTTTAATTAATGAGCTGTTTAAATGTTTAAAGGCTATAAATAAATATTGATTTCTTATTATTATTATAACTACCATTCCATCATCTATATCATGCAAGGATGAGTGAATTGCCATCCGAAATTAATAGTATGATCTGAGCTAGCAAAACTTATAAAAAAAAATATTGAAACACATTTCTTATGTTAAGATCTAAGAAATGATTTCTGTCTAATGAATTTTATATACTCCACTTTAGTTTAAAGATGTTTTATGTTTACCTAAATTTATTGCATACAGTGATATGGGTCTAAAAGCAAAATCTTCCATTTTTATTAGAAATAAAGTACCAAAAAGGGATTCAAACCCGGTACATGTGAAAAGGTTATAAATATAACTTTGTCTAGGTCCAGCTAACCTAGTGGCACTCTGATAGACCATATTCACTTGTTGTTTACGTAGATATGCACTTGAGATCCAACCAAGAGATAAAGAGTGATTAAAATCTACAGTTGGATATATTGAGAGATATTTGATTGAGTTACCAGTGTACTCACCTACTTGATGTTATTTCCTGAGTTATAATAACTCATTCTTAATAATTTGTTTAATAGCTTATACTCAGCAAGTTGCATATTTTATTTTTTTTCTTTTTGGTATAAAATAAAAGCTACAATTCTTTTTAATATATTAAGCTAAATAATTCTTTTGAACATTTAATTATGTTACAATATATATATATCATATTGCATTATGTTACAATATATATATATCAGTTGCATTTTTACAACAAATATATCTTCGAAAATAACACTAAATGTCATATCAAATATTTTTCATTTATTTATTGATTTTTTACATTAATTATACAAAATTTTATATAATAGCTTATAAAATATTATTTATCTAAATAGAAAAAAAAACAAATGCAATTGGGATATAAAACAAATTATATATAAAAAAGTGTCAAGCAGTGGCATATTACCATCCTTGATAACAGGTGTCATAGAATGATTATAGTCCTATACTCACTATATATATATATATATATATATATAGCTAGTGAGTATATATATATATATATATATATATATATTGCCACACACAACAAGCTAGAGTAAGCAATGGATGCCAGAAGGCTTGTGCATAAAATCCCCATCTAGTGCCTACTCATCCAATATCTCCAGACTAGTTTCTGGATTATGACCTAATAGGATAGTGGTGGCTATGGTTATTAAAGAACCAAAGACACTAAAATGTATGGGTATTGAACTGGGTTTAGACTCATATGACTATATAAGCTGAAGGGCTTGGGTTGAAAACATTAAGATGTTTTCAGTTTAAGACTCATAGTTTTGTAGTTAAATGGAGATAAAAGGTGGTTGCTGGAAGGTTGCATTAGATCCTAAGATCTAGGTGCAGTGCTCTCAGATCCAAGGCTCCTCATTGATGAAGGCCATAAGCCAGAAACTAGTCTGGGGATATTGGATGAGTAGGCACTAGATGGGGATTTTATGCACCAGCCTTCTGGCACCCATTGATTACTCTAGCTTGTTGTGTGTGGCAATATATATAGTGAGTTTTACCTCTTTTAACAACAGTTATACACAAGCATAAGAGGTGGTGGTCATGTGATGTTTATTGGCTATCTAATAATATTGTTTTTTTGGTATGTGTGCAAAGATTTAACATATATTTATTTAAAGCAGTTCACACTGAATAAAATAAATTGTTTTCATTGTGGTCTTAATGTTAATCTGTATGACTCTAGACAGTTTTAAAATGATTAAATTAATATTTTCAGTACCCTTATGCGTACTATTCTGAAATCTCTATGTATCTATGGGTCCGTGAAACCAAATATTCATTATGCGTTGACGTAGTAATCTAATGAGTAGAGAAGTGGTTAAAAAATGTATTAACAGCTGTTTGGTTAATTAGTCAGAACTGAAATTACATGTAGGATTAGAAAAATACAGTGTTTAATTATATTACATATATATAATACTAGAACTGAGTGGAAAATGCTTCAGGGATCAACTTTCAAAAATGTTATTTAAAAGTTTCCGTTTTAATTTAAAATCTATACATATATTGTTTTAAAATATTATAAATAAATATAGATCATACATTTCCTTAGAGGAAGTTATTTAAAGTTAATCGAATACTTATTCTTATCTTTTGGTAATAATTAATCTTTCTAAGTACAAGTTTTATTCTATTTATTCTCATATAATATCAAGCTGTAGGTTGTATATTTTGGCCTTGGGCATTTCACTTAAAACTTTAACGTAAATAAAGTTTTTTTTTTTTTTTAACTAAGTAATTACGTTATCAATTACCGGAGGATTTATATACATTTCCAATAACAGTTTCATTTGTTAACAACAATATCTTTAGATAAGTTAATGTTTTATGAATTAAAAAAATAAGTATAGATATATAAAAAAGTTTTAATCATAAAACTATAAATGATATTAAAAGAAAACTTCTTAAGGCAATTTACCAGTTGGAGGTAAAAAAGAATAATTAAAATAAAAGTTTGTGAATTAGTGAAAAAATGTCACATTTAGTTAATATTATATTAAAAAAATATTGGAAAGAAATTCTTTCACAGTTTATCAAATAATAGTAAAACAGAATGTAATTAAAATAGTATTTGAAGCAAAAAAGAAAAGATTCACTGCATGGTTTCTAAATAAAATTGAATTAAATTACGGAAAAAATTGCAAATTAAACTATGAAAATGACAAATTTAATGCAAATTGGATTTATTGCATAAAATTTGTATATATACATTGTAAAATGAGAGGTAGAAAAGCTGATTTAGCAATAACAAATTAAATAAATTATTAAAAAGAGAGCATCATGAAATGTGTAAAAGAGTTCTGTAAGGAATTATGTATAGATAAAGATTAATTAGAAGGGATTTGAACCCAGACATTCAAGCTCTCTTCAGTCATTCACTTTATCTTATAAAACTGATAGACATAAACCAGTTTTTATCAGTTGGTCTGGATCATGATCTTTCACACACACACACATATATATAATCATTGCTTGGTTTATATTAAGATGGCAAATCTTCAAATTTTAATGAACAGGCTTCAATTTTCTTCACTCTCCAACTCTCGAGACCTCAACATCATTGAAAATCTGGTGATGATATATTCAAAACCACTTGTTTTTCAATTTTGTTAGTCATTGAACCCCTCATATGTGTAGGGCCTTAAGGTTATTTAAATACACAGAAAAGGGATGGGCAGAGACTATTTCAATAAAGAATAAGAAAAGTATTCCCAACAGTTAGTACATTTTCTTATTTGCACATCTATGTTGATCTTAAGTCAATCTGATCCCTCATACATAAAATCTTAATATGTCCATTTAATTATAAAAAAGAGAGATGGGTAGAATACAGGATGAATATAATATATTTAAATAGATGTAAACTGTCAATACTAAACTTAATGTAATTATAAGGGGCTTGAACTCAGACTTTCATACTGTTCACAGTTGTCCAATACATATTGTACAACTGATAAATATGACTACATACATACATGTATTTAAATATATATATTCAACCAGCATTCTGCCCATTTCTCTTTCATATAATTAAATGGACATATTATGATCCTATGAATGAAAGGTCATATTGACTTAAGGTTATGAGTATGACAGTAATGTTGGCATTATCAAGGTCTTTGAGGATTTCATCCTCAGATTTTCAATGATAGGAATGGCTGAAGTGTTGGAGAGTGGAGAATAAAGAAGCTTTTTCATGAAAGTTTGAAGAATTGCTATCTTAATATAAACTGATCAGTGATTGTATATATGTTGGTAGATGGTGATCTGGACCAAGTGATGATTGCTGGTTCAGCACAAAGTATGTATATTGAAGATCATTGTGGTCATCTATATGAGTTGTACAAGATGGATTGGATAAATATGGGGTGTATATATATATATATATATAAAATGTGTGGAGTTATCAATTTATAATTATTTAATTAGAAAGCATATTATTTAGATTAGCAGTTAATGAAAGCTAACTACACCAGGCTAAGAATAAAAGTAAAGCTGTCAGAATTAAATTCATAATAAGAAGCCATTCTTTTTGCAATTACCCTGATAGTTTTACGTTCACTTTTATCCTGGAGTAGTTAGCTTTTTAGCTGCTGTTTTAAGTAAAGTGCTTTTTAATCGAGCAATTATAAATGGATATCTCCATACATTTTCTTCATAACATTCATTACAATATATATATATATGTCCACAGATGGCGTTCTACCAAAAACGCCCATCAAGCGTATGTTTTGTTTACATAAACGTCAGAGTAGTTAGTATTCACTATCTCTAACTATAATTCCACTTTCAGATCATGATTTCAAGCTATTTGCTATCGTCAGTGAAAGACAGGAATAAAGAAACTAGATCTAAATACAAACTCTGAGCGTTTATGAAACAATTTCTATTCAGCTTGCAAGCATGAATTTTTTAGACACGTAATGTCTTCAAACTCAGCATAGCAAACCAGATAGCTATATGGGTCTGATCTCAGTTCAGCATCACCACATAGTAGAAGCCTCTCAATCTATATCATTGCAAGAAAGACCTCAAAGGTACATTTATGATAAACAAAAATGCAAGTTAAAAAACTGCTAACGCTTAGTGTTATGTCCACAGATACTATCATAAATGCCCATCAAGCATATTTTGTTTATATAAACGTCGTATATAGTATTCACTATCTCTAACTATACCTTTCCAGATCATGATTTCCAAGCTATTTGCTATTGTCAGTGAAAGACAGGAATAAAGAAACTAGATCTAAATACAAACCGAGTCCTATGAAACAATTTCTATACTTGCAAGCGTGAATTTTTAGACACGTAATGTCTTCAAACTCAGCATAGCAAACCAGATAGCTATATGGGTCTGATCTCAGGTTCAGCATCACCACATAGTAGAAGCCTCTGCAATCTATAACATTGAAGAAAGACCTCAAATAGGATAATTTATGATAACAAAAATACAAGTTAAAAAACTTACTAACTTGTATTTATGTCCACAGATGTGGGTGTACCTAATAAAACGCCCATCAATGTATGTTTTGTTTACATAAACGAGTAGTTAGTATTCACTATCTCTAACTATAATTCCACTTTCTAGACATTATTTCAACTATTATCATCAGTAAAGACAGGAATAAAGAAACTAGATACAAACTCTGAGGTTATGAAACAATTTCTATCCGCTTGCAAGGGAATTTTTTAGACACTTAATTCTCCAACTCAAGATAAACCAGATGAGAACCGAACTGAACTGCAATATTCGTTTGCTATCTGAGTTTAGACATGTGTCTAAAAATCATAATGAATGAAATGTTCAAACTTAGAGTTTCTTGATCAGTTCTTTATTCTGTCTTTCCTGGCATAGCAAATGGAAATCATGACAGGGAATTAAAGAGAGATAGAATATTACACGACTGTAAACAAAACATATCTTGATGCATTTACACGGAGATAAATAGAGCATTAGCAAGTTTTTTACTTGCATTTGTTTAATAAATTTTGAGTCTTTCTTCAATGATATAGATGAGATCTATTGAGTGAACAGACGACCCATATAGCTATCTGGTTTGCATGCTGAGTTTGAAGAAACGTGTCTAAAAATCCACGCGCTTAATAGAGAATTGTTTACAACGTCAGAGTGTATTGACTGTTTTTATTACCTTCACTCGATAGTAAATAGCTTGAAATCAGATCTGAAAATGGAATTAGAGTTAGAGATAGTGAATACTAACCACCTGAGTTTATGTAAACAAACATACGCTGATGGGCGTTTGGTAGAAGCCATCTGTGGACATAAAACAGATTAGCAAGTTTTTTAACTTGCATTTTTTTTTATCATAAGTATTTGAGGTCTTTCTTGCAATGATATAGATTGCAGAGGTTCTAGTATGTGGTGATGCTGAACTGAGATCAGACCCATATAGCTATCTGGTTTGCTATGCTGAGTTTGAAGACATTACGTGTCTAAAAATTCACGCTTTCAAGCTGAATAGAAATTGTTTCATAAACGCTCAGAGTTTGTATTTAGATCTAGTTTCTTTATTCCTGTCTTTCACGATGAGAGAATAGCTTGAAATCGTGATCTGAAAGTGGAATATAGGTAGAGATAGGAATACTAACTACTTGACGTTTATGTAAACAAAACATCGCTGAGGCGGTTTTGTTAGAACGCCATCTGTGGACATAAATACAAGCGTTAGCAAGTTTTTTAACTTGCATTTTTGTTTATCATATATATATATGGCAATCAATGAATACATGTAACAGTGAGTACTATTTGATAATCTTTATAGAGTTTGAAAAATCTCAAGAGGTATTTGTATCTACAACGTTATTTCAAGATTAATTAACATCATATTATGTAATAACCTATAGTCACATGTTTAAAATGTAAGTGAACCATTAATTATAAATAAGTTAATGACATATAAAAAATAATTGGAAATGTAAAAAATAAATACTTTCACTTACATAAATGCATTAAAATAGTAACAAATAAATTTTCTTCAGCTTTCACAAATATAAATATCGGGAATCATATTTACAAATAGAAATGTTAGTATGATAATTCATGAGTCAGATTCTCAAATAATCATTTAAAAAAGTTTGCTATTGATGACTATTTTTTTTGCATCAAAATCAAACTATGCATCTGATGTCATTTTTATTTGACATTTAGATTGGAATTAATGCAATAAAATGGGCATTAGTTGAGTGTATATTTAAATGATTCTTTAGGAAATTGACTTGTGTATTATTGTAATAACTTGGTTACTTTTAAACATATCACTCCAACCTTTTATTTTTTAAAGTAAAATATATATATTTTTTACTTTTTAGTTTTATATATGTAACAATAAATTATTGAAATCAGTTTTCAATTAATTATTCAGTTTTAAATTATAAGAAACTTATACTATTAATATTACATATAAAATAAAATAAATAAATATATCATTAATTTTTTCTAAAATTGTTTGTAAATTTTTCAAAGATGTATTGTCATCACGAATACGTATATATTTAAAGTTACAAATAGATTTTAAATGGGGATATAGCTAGAAGTAAAGTACTAGATTTGATGTATACAGACTAATAAAAATTAGACTGACTTAATAAAAATGATGATGATGATATATGTGTGTGTAATATACATCAGTTTGTGGTTTAGCAAAGTTATGAATAAAACATGAAAATATTTATATATGTACAAATAAACAAGGCTATGCTAAGAAATAGAGGATGTATAGTTTTACTATAAAAATATTAAAACAAAAATAAGTCAAATATTTTGATAAAATCAGTTTCTTTATTTTTGCAGTCAATCAAAAACCTATTTTTATTACTAATTTAAAAAAATTAAGTAAATAAGTTTGAGAATGTATGTCTTTAATTACTATTTTATAATTTTTTAAAAAAGAACAGGTAAAATATTTAGTGTTTTCCTGAAGGTTTGTGATGATGATGTTCTAGATGTATTTTTATATTGGACTATTTTCATCATCTAATATGTGTATTGAATGTTTTTAGAAAAATTTAACTTTATTTAAATATTCCAAATACATTCAATTGTTAGTAATATTACATCAAACAGGTTAGTATATGCACAACATTTTGAAAGGTATTATTATCTTCTCTTCTTAAGGTGTTGATGGTCTAACCAGTGACAGTAATAGCATTGGATTCAAACCAGGATCCTTAGATGGTTGATTATTGAATTTTAATGTAATGCTCTAACTGAGCCATTCTGCCAAAGGCAACAGTCATTAGAAATTTCATATACTTATCTATGAGATTCGTCCTGATTTCTCCACTTTTTTTTAAGAGTAAAGTTGATTACTAGTTTCCATACTTTGTGTATAGGTACCTTAGGTTGGCTTATGGGATGTTTTATCATTGCTTTTTTAAATTTTCTTCTTTGTACCTTTTCTTCTCTATCCAATATATTTGTTTTTCCCAATAGAACATATGTTCATTGGTACATACATGTGAAGTGGAGAAATCAGGAGGAATCACATAGATAAGTATATCAAATTTCTACTGATTGTTGCCTTTGGCGGGATGGCTCAGTTGGTTAGAGAATTATCTTACAATTCAATAATCAAGAATCTAGGGATCCAGGTTTTAATCCTTGGTCAGGCCAGCAACATCTGAAACAAAGGGAAGAATAATACCTCTCAAAATGTTCTACATATACTAACCTGTTTGATGTGATATTACTAACAGTTGAATGTATTTAAAATATTTAAATAAAGTTAATTTTTTCAAAGACATTCAATACACATATTAGATGATAGAAATTGTCCAATATAACAATACAAACAGGTAGAATATGTTTTAAAATTCAAAATTAAACTATCAGAATTTATGATAGCAATTTTTGCTAGTAAGTGAAAACAGCTTCCTGTTAGTCATAACTACATTTTTATGACTTGTCTTGTTAAAAATATTTTAAAATAAAATCTAGTTGTAGTCACATAGATTTTTGATTTAAAAGAAATATTTTACAAATATGTTGCATAAATAAGATTAAATAGGCAAATAAATTACTGAAAATTACAATTCTTCTTTCAGAAGCACTAAAACAATAATGCACACTCTGAAATGACAGAGGCCAAATAATCTACCAATCAGTTGTGCTGACAGTTTCTTTTTATTATTATACAACCAATCAGGACAGTTTCATCTTATTATGAGATTCACATTTACATGATATTTTTATGATATTTGGGTGAGGTTTGTATGATACTTACATCTTCAGATTTTTTAAACTAATAATTTTAGTAATGATTTCTATGTGAAAAAATACACATAGTAAACTACCATTATAATTTACCACAAAATAGCAATGTCCTGTGCCCAAAATTTATCACAAAGTCACTGACTTTTCTTGAGTGTGTTAAATCACTTGAATAAACAAAAATGCAGCATCAGTGCCCTGCATCGATTGGTACAGAAGTAGATCAACATACTTTGAAACTCAAAGGCCATGGATTATGGCCCAAGTCTATTATTTCTAATGCTCACACATTTTTTGAACTCTCAAGCAGAAAAACAGTTAATTATTACTTATTTTACTAGCATTAGTAAAATATTATAAATAGTAGTGACAAAGAATGATGCAATGGAATGTGAGAGAAACAATTGTTTGTAGACTTCAAATTTGTTTATAGCTAAAGTGTAATATTCGGCCACTCTGTATGATATAACACAGAGTAAGTATAATGCAAAGCACATAATATATTCAGGTAAATGTAAAATATTAAATACAGAAAGTTTGTGCATTGATTTAAAGGTAATGAGTACAAAACTATAACAGATTTTGGTAAATACAAATTATAGAATGAAAAGATATGAATTACAATTATATTCAATTAAATTAATGTAATAATGCTTTAATTCTTCAGCTGATTAGGAAAATACTGAAATTTTGATAAAATTATCATGGGTTACAAAAATAATAAACTATTTCTCTATATAGACAGATTATATATGTATAAGAAAATGTATAAAAAAAATAGGTGGGCTTTGAGCATTCCATCATCAGATTTTCAATGAAATGGATGGCTGAAGAATTGTGGGGTGGAGAGGTTTGAAACTTGTCCATTAAAGTATGAAGATTGGCTATCTTAATATAAGCTGAGCTTTCATTGTATATATGTGTGGAGATGATAATCTGGACCAACTGATGAGTGCTGGTTTAGTATGAAATACATATATTGGTGATTATTTATCTTTTTGACATGTGTGATCAAGTGTATCAGCGATATGAGATAGTATGGATGGTTGAGGGTCATGTGAAAGTCTGAGTTCAAACCCCCTATATATTACACATATAAGGGCAGGTATGAAAAACTTGAACTGTAGAAAAAATTCATATTTTAAAAATATTGTATTTTTTTTAATCAAAAGTTTGTGTAATATATATATTTTAATAATTTATGTTGTTAGTACTATTAGTCATTATTCAATTTGTTAATAATATGGACGTGCTGCCTAGTATGGATTGTTGCATTAACTGAAGCTCAAGTTCATTGATCATGCCATAATTCTGTTTTTTCCGGAGGTCAATCTTATTTTCTGCGGAGCTATAAACCATTATATTGAATTCATTTTGTCTCATTTAAAAGTATTGTTTTTTTTAATGTTCAGAAAACATTTACGTTAATTACAGTATTATTATAAAATACTTAAAATAAAGGATTTTTTTTTGATCTAAGGATCTACGCTAGAATCATATATTTCTTTTAATAAAAATCCAGGCTTTTAAACTCGCTTTTGTCATCCATTCCATCTTATACAACCGATACACATGACCACATATAATCCCCTATAATTACATCTAGCTTAAATTATATACAATATACTTGTATTTAAATATAACGTTATTTTTATTTATATACGCGTGTGTGAACGTAATTTTTGAGTATATAAACCAGTTTTTGAACTGAAAAGATTTAAATAAAATATAAACAACAAACGCTGTATAATAAATAATATTATCTACATGAAAACTCTCACGAATCATATATAGTAAAATATTAGCAATACTATAAATAAAATAAAAGAATAATTCAATAAATTTATGCCAGAACTATACATTATTCTAAATATTTAGATTTAAAATGTGTACAGTTTTAATTTTAAAATATTGTCATAACAAATATACAAATGTAATATAAAAATCTGTTTTATTTTGAAAGTTAAAAAAAAAAAATACACGTTTGATCACTAATTGGAAAAAAGTAATTAAATCAGTTTCTAATTACAGGTAGGTAAACTTAAAGAAAAACAGGTGGGTTAGTTATATATTTTTTTTATTTTTACTTTGAGCTAATTGAAATGTTTGATTAAAAAAATAAAAATTAATTTTGAGGATTAATCAGAAACAATGGAAAACAATAACAAACTGCATCAATATAAGTACTAGAATTGGTATATACAAAATGATGAAATACTGATTATGAAACATGAGGATATAAAAACTAAAGTACTAATTTAGAATAATAATTTGTTTTGATTGTAAATACGATTTTGATACGTTCCAAACCTATCAATTTCCAAAATAAAAGGAATACTGCAGAAGTAAGTTTATCACCCATGTTATATAATAATACAGAGATTATGAGCAACAAACTTGTAAACATAATTGTTTCTGATAAACAAAAGATAAAACAGCATTTAAATATCACTTGACAAACAAGACATCACATGATCTTAGTTCATTCATTGCTATTCATTAAAAAATATTCTACTCTCACTTTTTTTTTGCTTATACTATATGGCATAAAAGCAGTGAGAAAATAACCATTTAAGAATTCCACTCCAGAGTAAAGATCTCTTCAACAGCTGCTGACGGAGGAATGGTAAAACATGGGGCAGAACTCTCAGATTTACCATTTGTTTGATTTGTGAGGGCTTAAATAGTTTTTTATTATTGATTTACCCTCTATCTAATAACTGCCACATACTTGATTTTCTGCAAAGATGGTGAAGATTTGAAATCTTATCTATTTTTATTTTATTTTTAGCTAAGATGATCTAAGTATTTATTTACCTAAGTGTTTGTGAAGTGGTGATGTGAAAAAAATTTCAAGCCTGTTGAAATTTTTGTTGGACTGAATTTGAACTCAGTTGACTGCATGGCAGGCAAAGGCAATTTAATTACATTATAACATTGTTATGATTATAATCATAAAAATTAAATACAACACACTAATTAATTAATATTTCATACAAGGACTTGAATTAAAATAAATTCAATGTTTTGCTGATTATGCAAAGCAGCCATATTAAATATTTAAAAAATTATGCTAAACCACAAATTTTATCATAACTTATAAGTTTTTATTAATAAAAAATGACATATTGTAACGATATATAAATACGTCGTTACATTAATTTAAAATAAAATCTTAAAGTTCGCAAATAAAAATAAAATCTATTGAAAAAAAAACTAAACGCTAAAATTAAAATGTTTGTTAAACGTATATATTCGCACAGATTCAAAACTTTAAAAATATTTTTTTTAAAAAACAAATAAATAAGTATTTGAACGTACTTTTTTATAAAAAAAGTACAAGACTTAAAGATAAAATATTTTTGTAGATGGAAATGATTGTTTATTAATTATCCAAAAGCTGTGTAATTAAAAAGTCAGATCAAAATTAGATAAGGAATAAAGAATTAGCTTGTCCAATATAGAAGCAGCAAATAAAGGCCCGGACCATAACGAAAAAATGGAACAGTGACGTCTTTGTTCATGGAATCCATAGGAGGACTATAAAAAGAAAAATATTGAGTTCCAGTGAGTTTTTCAAACTTGATTTGGGGAGACGAACGACAAGATGCACTTGTCATTCTCTCTCACTTATTTAAAAAAAAAAATGAAAAGACTGTGACACCAGAATTGAACCAGCTAATGCCACCTCCAGAACATTATTTCCCAATGGAGACATCACGGGAATTAAAAAACAGGAACCTGGACTCTTCTACCATAAGCTATATTGACATGAACTCTAAATTTAAAAATAATTAAGAACTTTTGTTCAAGCTTATGAACTTCTATCTGACTTTTAAGTTTAAAATCAATTGATAATGTGTAATTTTATATATGTTTGCGTTTGATAAAAAAATCATTTCCATTTATTATTTTATTTGTATTAATATTTATTGTTTAAATTTTAAATGAGGGAATTTAAGGTTGGGTATAGACATTGCATAGATTCATTAGTGGTTGATAATGTTGTGGTTTTCACATTCGATTAGAATATATAAGTCAACGATGTCACTGCAAGCATCTTACGATGAATGCTATTGGGTTTTGTGTATTCCCTATGCAATTGACATTATCGATGATTTTGTATTTTGATCGGTTGTGTTTATTTTGAAATGTTTTTAACCGTGGAATCTGTGCAGCTGATCTATACTCGACATTATAAAACAAATTATATAAAATTCATCTGTGCAAACATATTTAAATGTTAAATTTAAGTCGGGCGTAAATGGCTATATAGTTTTGTAAAGTTATATTAAGGGAGGGTAATCTTAGGTTATTCATTTCGTAGTTGAATTGGCTCAATGGATTGGATATATTTGTGTAATTAGTAGATGTAGTATGAGATCTGCTACGGGCAGGATTGCATATATACGCCACACACCTTCTGTTTGCCTATGGATGGGGTTTGTAAGATGGCAAAGGACCGCATGTTTATTGTTCTACTCGCCAACATATGTAGCATTCCTGTTGGTGGAGAGACAATGTCTTCTCTAACTCTACTTACTGTTCAGACGTACATTCCTGACAGTATAGTATTTTGTGTTGTCGTATTTTCATGCTACATTGAATACATAAATGTATCAGATGGATTGACACCAGTTTGACTGCGAACTTTTTGGCCTAAGGTTAAATAAGGGATAGAATATTTTCTTTTCAAATGCAGATCTATGTAGTCTATTCATACTCGACCATCTAAATAAAATATTAAACTCATTGAAATTTATTTAAATGTAAAATTAAAGATTAATATAAAAATCTAAAATGTTAAACTTATTCCTCAAATTTAGAATGATTTTATATGTGCGTAAATAAATATTTTTATGTGTTAATTTCTGGCAGTGGCTTTTATTTATTTGTATTTAAGATATAAATTAAAGTTATATTTTATCATCTCTGCTACCCCCTGAGCTAGTGACTTGGGCTAATGATCTGAATATTTAAATAAAGTAGAATCTTAACAGCATGTATCTGCCTACTTTATAAACTATTCTAGGCTCAAATGCCTAGATGGCGCCCTGGTAGTTGCAGATATCGTAGTTGTGGTTAGATTCGATCTTCACTTTCACTCCGATCATTATAATATATATATATTGTTTGAAAAATCAAACACCAAAGAATGTAATTAAGCTGAAAAAAATATAGTCATTGATATTCAAAGTAATAAAAAAAAGAATAAAAGTTAATATTTCCAATAATTATTTTTATATTATTCCATAAATTCTAAATCATGCATACAACTTAAAATTATATTTTTGTTAGTAGGTTAGTTTGATTCATCATAAAATGTCTAAAAAAATAGTACATAATAACACTTATCTAAGGTAATCCATCACTTCAAAACTTTGTAGAATAAAGGCATCAGTACCTTTCATTTTTTCTAGTAGCCCTTCAAAATGTATTTCCATACAGAGGTTTGCAATGAATATGTCATCCCTAATAACATCCCTTATAACAAGTAGTTAATATTCTTTAATAATTAGTATAATTTGAATATTATAATAAGAACTTCAATACAGTTTGTAATTTATTAAAAAGTACTACTAAAATAGTCACTATATACAAAATAAAACAATAAAATAAAATAAAAATGAATGAAATACTAAATTCACTATAGAGTTAAGCTTGAGCTACATAAGTTAGTAGTTTAGAGTCAATGATATGTAGTAGTACTTATCCTATAGGGCTCATATTGCTTCATGCTACTATGACCATAAATTTATTAATAGATTCATCAACTGTCACCTCTCTTTCCATTTGATATGCAGCTTTGAAATTTACATTGCAGTAGTGTATAATTGACCTAAGTTTATTTACTGACAAAATCTTTACTTTTACCATTTACATATTTTTATTATCAATAAAATGCAGACAAAACATTATAGAAAAATCTAAATCGTGTCATAATATTTGCAAAATATATTTATCTTTGTCTCATATCACCTAATTCAAATACTGGACTCAAGCTCACATCATAGCAACAAAATGCAGGTAATTCTCAATATAAATGTACATAATCACAAGCTATTTTTTTATGTTAGTTTCTATACTAATTTTTTCATATATTTTTTATCAAATATAAAAATAAAATAATAATTAAAAAATATATAAAAATAAATCAATAATTAAAAAATATAAAAAAATAAATACTTACTATTAGCCCCCCATAATGTTGTCTTCAAAATACATCAGTAAAAAGTTTTACTTTTTTCTATGTATTTTTCACATTGAATACTTTTCTAGTAACTATCAAAAAAAAAATGAGAGAAAGAGAAAAAAATTCAATTTACTTGATCACAAAAATTATCATAAAATTTTCATTTTTTTATTGTAGAAAAATAAAACTTAAGTTTCCTGAAACTAAAAAAAAAGACAGAAACAAAGATGTAAAAAATGTATGCATAGTCTTTGCAGATTTTTATTAATCTTAACCTGAACCTGGATGGTTATAATTTGAAAATCATTGCTAACATTATGCGGGCAAATAAGTAATTTTAAGAGAAAAAAAATTGTAGTCCCCAGTAAATAAAGATAATATATAGGATATGGTTGAATTGTTATGCAATATTTTTTATTAATTAATATTGATTTTTTGTTTCAACCAAATATCTGTCATAAGTGATTTTTTATTATTATTATTATTATTATTATTATTATTATTATTATTATTATTATTATTATTATTATTATTATTATTATTATTATTATTATTATTATTATTATTATTATTATTATTATTATTATTATTATTATTATTATTATTATTATTATTATTATTATTATTATTATTATTATTATTATTATTATTATTATTATTATTATTATTATTATTATTGTTGTTGTTGTTGTTATTGTTATTATTATTATTATTATTATTATTATTATTAGTAGTAGTAGTAGTAGTAGTAGTAGTAGTAGTAGTAGTAGTAGTAGTAGTAGTAGTAGTAAATGTTCCTTAGTCTCGTATTCTAAAAAATCTGAAGTTTTGCATTTTTCTTATTTTATTAATTCTCACAAAATTATTTCTGTTGAATCCCAAAAAGATTTGGGAGTTATATTTTCTAGTAATGGATCCTTTCTTCCTCATTTGGAAATGATTATTGGTAAGGCTTTAAAAATTATAGGTACTATTCTAAGGTTTGGTTATCATTTCAGTGGTGATACAAAATTTAAATTATTTTTATCATTGGTTCTTCCCATCATTGAATATTGTTCAGTCATTTGGAATCCTAGCTCTAAACAGGGATGTAATTTATTACAATCAGTGTATAATAAGTTTTCTAAATATGTTTCTTTGGGAAATAAAACTGTTCATCTTTCTTCTAGAAGACAATATAGAGATATTAAATATCTTTATAAACTTGTTAATAAAATAGTTCTTTTATCTAATACAATTTCTACTGTTATAATTAGATCTCATGTGCATGATACTCGGTCTGCTTCTGTTTGTTACATTAAAACTTGTCATTCCAATGTTCTTAGATTTTCTCCTTTGTTTAGGCTACCATCTTTATATAATCAGATTTGTAGCAATATTAATTACTTCAATTTAGATTATAATCAATTTTGTAATGCTATTAAATTTAAATGTCAGATTTGATTGGTTTAACTTGATTTTGTTTATATATATATATTAAATTGTTTTTTGTTTTTTTTATTTTGTTATGTGCTTTATATTTATCCCTTTTATTTATTTGTTACTATTAATGTCTTAATAATAATTGTTTATATGCTGATATTTAATTTTACTTTAGATTTTTAAATGTGTTAATTATCTTTTATTGAAATATGGCACATAATTATATTAATAATTTGTCATTTAAACTCATTTATGTATTTATATATTTGTTATGGTGCAATACTGTAATTGGCTTTATGCTGTAGTTTTGTACGGTAAATAAATGAATTGAATTGAATTATTATTATTATTATTATTATTATTATTATTATTATTATTATTATTATTATTATTATTATTATTATTATTATTATTATTATTATTATTATTATTATTATTATTATTATTATTATTATTATTATTATTATTATTATTATTATTATTATTATTATTATTATTATTATTATTATTATTATTATTATTATTATTATTATTTTATTATATTATATTTATATATTATTATTATTATTATCAACAACCAATCATATTTAACATAAAATAAAAAAATTTAAATCCGACTAAAAAAAAAACTACAAATTAAAATTTAAGCAAAAACACAAAAAATACTAAATCTAAAAAATATTCTTCTTTTTATTTGTCTGTATATGAATGTAATACAGATAAAGTGAATTCCGGAGATATTTGGCCTGATCAGGCTATAATATTACCTTTCTATGGAAACTTGAAATCTTTAAGAGGTGATGCTGATGACATCGTACAGGATATAGCATTAAATTATAATAATGATGCTGAAATAGTAAATGAAAATATTTTGCTGGATGATTATGATAGTGAGAATAGTAGGCAAGCAAAAGCAAAGGATATAAATTTAGAAGAGACTTCTATTAAGTTGTGTAATAAATAGCAATCATTGCATTGTTATTATCAAAATGTAAGTGGACTTAGAACTAAGACAATTGAGTTTAAGTCTGAACTCTTATTACATGAATATGATATTATTATTTTAACTGAGACTTGGTTAAATGATGGTATTAGTAATCTAAATATATTTGATAATAGGTACTGCTTATACAGATGTGATAGAAAATATATAAATGAAAGAAGAGGTGGTGGTACATTGATTGGAGTTAAAAAATGTATTAGGCATACTCAAATTATTATTAATGATGATAATATTGAATCCTGTTGGGTTGAAATAGATCTAAGAAGTAAAAAGAAAATATTATTGGGTACTCTATATTTTAGACCTACTCTCTTATATAATGAAATGGATACATTTTTGACAAAGGTTGAAGATATTTTAGTGAAATACAAATATGATGTGATTATAGTGGGTGATTTCAATGAACCGGATTATTTGATTTGTAATAATAAGACTGTTGGTAAAAATAACAAACTATTTAGAATAAACATTTTTGTTGAATTAATCAAATTAAATCAGTTTAATAGGTTTACTAATGATAAGGGTATAATGCTTGATCTATTATTTAGTACCATTGATTTTCTAAAATGTAATTTGGCAGATCAGGCTCTTATATCTCCTGATTCTTATCATCTACCTTTGGAATTTATAATAGATGGTTCATATGAGCATATAAAACCTGTTAATAGTATGTTCAAAGATTATAGACATGGTAATTATTATGGTCTATATAAAGCCTTGGAGAATACTGACTGGAGTGTATTTTTTGTAGAAAATGATCCGAATAAAGCTGTAAATAAGTTTATTGATATAATTCAAAATTGTTTGGATTATTATATTCCTGTTAGATATTCACAACATAATAATAAATATCCTAAATGTTTTTCTAAAGAATTATGTAAGGGACTTAATAGGAAACATAAGTATCATAGATTATATAAATTGGCCAATGATAAAGAATTATATAAGAAATTTAGTGCATTGCGTGATTATACAAAAAATATTATGAAAAGATATTATGATAATCATTTAAATAGCATTGAAAATCGTTTTAAACACAATCCACAAATGTTTTGGAATTATATTAAAAATTTAAATATTGTTGGGAATAAGAATAACAAAAATAATTTAATACAGCCTTCTATGAATGAATTAGTTAGTCATTTCACAAATATGTACTCAAATGTTACTGAAAGTGATGTGATTAATATTGAGTCTGATAATAAAAGAAGTTGGAATATTGATGTAGATAAAATTAATATTACTGATGTGCTTAATGCCATAAACAAACTTAAATCTAAATCATCTATGGTGATATGATAATATTTCTAATTTTATTATTAAGGGTTGTGCAGACTGTTTGGTAATTCCATTGCATTCTATAATTAATTTGTCTATTGAAAGATGCATTGTTCCTGATATATTTAAAATCTCTAAGATTGTGCCTATTTATAAAAAGGGAAATAGAACTGATCCATGTAATTATAGACCTATTTTGGTACTGTCTTCATTTGCTAGGATTTATGAAAGATGTATTTACAATAATATCATTACAGATATGATTAAGGTCTTGCCTAATTATCAACATGGTTTTGTACCTGGAAGGTCTGTAGATACTAATTTAATGGTAATATCAGATCATATTGCTCATTCTCTTTCTGAACAGAAGCAACTTGATGTTATTTATTTTGATATGTCACAAAAATTTGATAATGTGGCACATAATCATCTAATATATAAACTTAAATTAATGGGAATTAGTTTTCATTTGATTGCATGGTTTATTAATTATTTGGAAAATAGATTCTCCTACATTTATATGGATAAAGTTAACTCTAAGTTATTCAAAAATAAAATTGGGGTACCTCAGGGTGGAATATTAGCACCTTTACTTTTTAATGTTTTTATGTTTGATCTTGATCAAAATATTAAAAAAAGTATGATACTTACCTATGCAGATGATTGTAAATTATTTAAAAGAAATAGTACATATGATGATCATATTGATCCTCAAAAAGATATTATTTATTTTAAAGAATGGTGTAAATTTAATAATATAAAAATAAACATAAGTAAAACATGTATTGTCTCTTATACCAATAAAACAGATAGATCTGCTTATCATTACATGATTGATGAAGATGTTATTATATACAAAGAAGTTGTTTCTGATCTTGGACTTATATTTTGTAAGAATTTTAATTTTAATGAGCATGTAAAATATATTATAAGTAAAGCATATAGACGGATGGAATGTATTTTGAAATTTGGCAGAGAATTATCTCCTTGTATAAAGTACATGTTATTCTGTTCTCTTGTTGTACCTTTATTGGAGTATGGATCTTCTATATGGAATTTGGATTTGGCTTACATTGAGTCTAAAATTTCTAATGTAGAGAAAAGATTTATTAAACTAATAAAGGGGGAGAATTTAAATCTTAAAACAATATTAACTGAAAGAAGACTAACTAAAGATATGGTATTTTTAAAAAAGTTGATTGATGGAAAAATTGATTTAAACGATTGTATATCCAAAATTGAATTAAGAGTTCTTTCTCATTCACTAAGGGAAGTGTACACTTTTAATATTAAAAAAACTAAAAACTCTTTTATTAATAAATCTGTCATTAACAGATTACAAAAGTTATGTAATCAAAAATTTAATGACATTGATGTTTTTTGTGATTATTTTATAAATAATGTTAAAAAGAAATTGAATCTATTGTAGATAACATGTGTTTATATATATTTTAATTATGAATTGTAATTTTCCTTATTGTATATTTTTATTAATGTTACTATATTGAATAATGTTTTGTTTGTTTTGTATATTTATTTGTAATCTTGTGTATTTCTTTTAAAGCGAAAGTGTTGAAATGCACTTAATAAATAAGAATTGAATTGAATTGAATTATTATTATTATTATTATTATTATTATTATTATTATTATTATTATTATTATTATTATTATTATTATTATTATTATTATTATTATTATTATTATTATTATTATTATTATTATTATTATTATTATTATTATTATTATTATTATTATTATTATTATTATTATTATTATTATTATTATTATTATTATTATTATTATTATTATTATTATTATTATTATTATTATTATTATTATTATTATTATTATTATTATTATTATTATTATTACTGAAAAATATTAATACATTTGTTAATAATATATATCTTGCTGACTTTATCTCATTTGGAAATTAAGAATCTTTTTTTGTATAAATAGATTACTATTAATCTGAAATTTCTGGTTCAAGAGGGATTTTGGATTTGTAAATTTTTGGATTTCAACAATATTTTTTTTTCTTCTCAGTTCTTTCTGGATGTATTAAAATATTTTTGAAGACTATATAAATTATTTAAGTACCAATAATAATTGCATACATTAGAATGTTGAATTTTGTATTTATGTCAGCATAAAATTTTTATATACCAGTAACTAAAAAAATAAATTAAAACAATACTTTTATCCTGATAATCAGAAAATATTTCAATTAATGTGTTTGGGTTAATGCCAACCTTCCTGTATTAATAATAAAAAACACGTCAATATATGTACTGCAGGAGGTTTCAGTTATATGTTGAATTCTTTTTATAATCTAGTTGAACTTATTAAACTTTTTAAAAAAATTCAAACTCTATAGCTTTCTAAATATATTTAGTTTTTAGGAAATCGCACACATATTAGAAACCAATATAATGTGTCAATTAATATTATTATTATTTTTTCTTCCGGTGTTGCTTCTGACCAGTAATAATTATGAGAATTGAGCCAATAATTTACAATAATATTTTAAGAATAAGAAAAGTGTAGACTTCCCAACTAAATAAATAATATGTCTAAATGAGCTAAAACGCAGGCAATGGTGAAACTAAGTACAAATTTTAATATTAATCGGCTGAGTGCTTTTAAGAAGTTTTATCTTCCTCTAATCATAGCAAGTTGGTGGTATAAACATGATAGAAAATGCATATAACAAATATTTAAATATATGCAAAGTGGATTAGAAAGTCCACTTTTTGGGCAAGAGAGAAACATGCTTCCTTCCACTTTATAGCATTGGTGTTGTTGACTATAAGCCATGCTTCTTTGATTTTACATTTATAGTCATGGCATTCTATGCATGTGATGGAAGTAGAAAATGATCCCAAAATATGGCTGGTGGACCTTTGGTGCTTTATCCAACTAGGTTTGCTTTTGATTGAATATCTCAGTGAATAGCAGCCTAATTAGTTTGAATATTTTCTAATTGCAATATTGATAAGTCTAAATTAGGTCACCAAATTTATTTTTGTACTAGGTAAGAGAGCTCAGATCACAAATATCTAAAAAAAAGAGGCCATTAAAACACAGTGTTTCACACTAACCTGTGTGTTTTACTGATGGGTGAATACATTGAGAAAGGTATAAACAAATTTTTATTTAAAAAAAGAATAATTCAATTAAATGATGAAAATAGACCAACATATAAGTACAATAAATGTCATCATCACAGTCTTTCTGATTGACACAGATATTGGGGATAATTAAAGAAATTTAAAAAAAAATGCAATATTTGATTTGATGAGTAATCATCATACTCAATTATTTTGTTATACGAAGTCAAATACAATTAAATTTGGATAAATAAAATGTGGCCTTAACTCAATAAATATATTAAATTCAAAATATTAGATAATACATTTTGAATAAATAGTAAAAGTATTTTTAATAAATGTTATATTTTAAGACAAACTCTTAAACAACATCTAATAGAAAAACAGAAACTGTGTTCATTGAGCTTTCCAGTTACCACATGGTTGATGTTGAGAAGTTTTGCATCCAGATTTTGTTTTCTAGATATTGATAACAAAGATATCCCAGTTATCGCTCAGTGTTGACTAGTAGACTGAGTTGATTATAAATCAGCTACTTGGGAAAAAAAATCTAGGCCTTTTGAAAAGAAGTGTATTTGTCTGAAATTTGAATCTCAGCTTATAGGCATAGTTGCTGAATATATAACTTCTGCATCATAAAACTCTAGAAAAAATATTTTGTGTAGATACTGGGATTTGCAACCACATTACCATGCTATTTGGCTGATGAGATTAGGTTTTATAGCAAATAGAAATTCAGAAAATGTAAAATGTCTAGAGATAATGTTGATAAGAATTTGAAAAAAAATACAAAAGGTTAAATTTGTAAGATCTCCTTTTTAAGATTCTAGAATCATGTGGTCAGTACATAAACTTTGAAGATTTTTTTTACGTTAAATAAAGAAGGTACTGTTTTGATGATAAAATGTTAATGAACATTTGTGGATGTTGTTCAGAGAACTTTGCAGTGATATACGTATTACCATGTTCTCAGAAATTGATGCCCATCTTGAATACAGTCATGAAAAACTCATTAGATCTTTTTGTTTTATGCTGAAATTAAATGAAGTTATTATATTGGTATTAATATGAAAAAGCATATGCAATTAAAAAGCTAATTAGTTGCAGAACTTGAAAATAATTATGCATTATAAAGTGACATACAGTTATTCATAAATTCCTATTTCTAGTAAGTTATTAGTTGAAAGGATTATAAAAATGCTAAAAAAGTCTGGAGGACCAGCACTATGCCCCAGGCATCTTTCAATAGATATCAAAAGAAAAAAAACTCTGGCTTTTTATATTTGATGTTTTTCTTGAGTGGCTTTCACTTTTTTATACCCATATCATGAATTCAAAAGAAAACAATTTTATTATGACTCAGTTCTTGAGTTAATTTCTTATAGAGTCAAAATCATTGGTAAATTAATATAAACTAGCTAACTAGATGGCTTGATTTTTCAGGATTTGTCTCTGCTTTTGGTTGGATGTTCTGACATCTTCAAGATTTACTTTTCGGTTAATTATATTCTTGATTTTCAAACACTCATCACTTTTAATTTTTGCACATAGAAATTCCACAACAATATGTTGATAGTTTTTAAAAGGCATTGGGAAAACTATATTTCATATCACTTCTTATTTATGCCTCCAAAATAATAAAAAACCATCAGGTAAATTTGGAAACAAAATCAATGATAGAAAACAGTGGTCAAGTGCATGTGATGATGCACTATGCATGATGGTGCAGCATGTTTCCTTTCATGTAGACTGAATATTCTTTGCCATATAAACTGAAGAGTGATCTTCATGCTAGCATCAGAATATTTCACTTATTATTGGATAATGTGTAGGTCAAGTAAAAGTACTTATATAGCTTTCCTATTAATAATGTTTAATATATTTAAAATTTATATTAACCCCAAAACATACATCATCATGCTTAAGAGTTAAATATAAAAATATAGTGTTTTATTTAAATATAAAATGTAATGAAAAGAAACCATTTTGATAATTCAGCTGAAGTATTAAAAAAGTGTGTCTTGGACAAACTTGAAAACAAATCTGTCTAGCTGAGAAAAAATACATATTGTAATCCTTGTCACAATTCTTGTCTTTGATAAAATTTTGTGAACAAATGAGCAAACATAAAACTGTATGCTAGTATTATTTTTCACATGTTGGTAAAAATAGTAGACTTTGATCAAAAGCATTTAAAAATAATAATATTGGTATTGGAAAATTCAAATGGTCTCTTATTCACATGGATTGGCTATCACGAAGACTTCATTTAAACAGAAAAATCACTTGACGAAATCATAAATGTGTTCATGCTTAAGACAGTGGCATTTAAGAGATTACATTATAATTATGAGTCAGAATACAGGAAAAGTTGATATTACCTGAGCACTCTCAAACACAGATTGTTGGACAGGTCTGAGATTGATATTCTCAAAAATTAAAATGGTAGTTAGCATTTAAAAGTATTTCTTATTTTAATTGTAAACAAAAAGATATTCTTCCTTTAGAAGTACCTATTACACATACTAAATTTCAACAACTATATAATAGTAAAATATTTAATTTGGGTTTTTAGAATTAACATATTATTGAAGCATTGAATTGTCTTAATGAATGTGCTATAGATAAATGTAAATCTATTCTTAGGTGTATCAAGTAGAATCCTGACTGCTTTTATGACCATAATCGTATTAGTAGTGACATCATTAAAATGAAACATAACAATTTCTTCTTGACAGTATAATAATTAAATGTAAAAACAGAAGTTCAATAACTGGAAAAAAAACCTTAAAAATAGTTGGTGGCTTAAAACTACAAACAAAGTGCAGACAATTACTGATCAGGGTCACTTTGATGCATTGAAAACAGCATTTGAACCTAAGGAGCTGTATCAGAATGTAGTTAAATACAACATGGCATTCACATACCCAATGACACTTTTAAACAGGTGGGAAAATTATTTTGATTAACTTTAAATAATAGTTTACAACTTTTAATGATATGTTTATTTTATCTACTCATTTAGATTGGGAACAAAAATATTTTGCTTAATGTTGTTAAAACAGATTTGTTAATTTAAAAATGGAAAGGCTTCAGATGATGAAGAAATATCTGGAAAAGTTTTATACTATGATGGTGATATGTTAGTTTCAAAAATATTGTAATTTTGTAGCAATATATGGATCCACAAAGCTGTGTCATCTGATATTAAGGATGCTTTTATTGATCTTTTTTTTTAAATAAAGAGAATAGACAACATTGTAGTAATTATTGTGGAATATTATTACTTTACAATAAAGCAAAGCTATTTTCAAGAGTTTTATTGAATAGTTTGCTTCTAGCCATACATAAATAAAGGGATGCCAAGACTCAATGTGATTTCAAAGAATCAAAAATTATTATAGATATGATTTTTGCAGCAAAATGCAAAAAAGTGTTGCCAACAAAGGAATGACTTAGATCTATAGCATTGCTTGAAAATAGTTGATTGTCCACCAAAATTTATGTGTATTATATATGTTCATTATAAGGGAAAGAAAAGAAGTATTATTGGTGCAGGTAGAAATACTGTGGCATATGAAATGAAAACTAGTAAACAAAGATATTAATTTGCTCCAACATTATTTTCAATTTTTAGGACAAACATCTGTGGAACAGTTAAAAACAGAGATCATGATATGATACAGATTTAATGATGGAAGTTTAATTTCAATCATTTACAACCAAAAGCAAGAATTTCATCTTCTTGAATTCTAGACTTACAATATGCTAATCATCATGCTATTTTTGTCAGTTCAAAAGACAATTTGCAGAATAAATTTAATGTTTTGAATAGACGTATAAAGTCTTTGGGTTAGTAATTAAATGTTAAAATTAAAATGGTTTAAATAATTTACTGAAGTTAAAAAAAAAGATTTCATTTTTCTCTCAGTGCTTCTCAAAACCAATATTGACTGATAATTAGATAAAATTCATAAAGAGAAAGAACGAAAGAAACAATTTTTTTTAATTTTATAATTTTCTCTCTCTTTTACAAACATTTGTAAATTGTAATGCATTTCAAGTATTAGAATAATAGAGATAATTTTTTTTTATATTAAATCCTTTTAGTGACTGTGTACTAAAAAGAAATAAAATAATTATTTCTTCAAACACTATTGGAGTTTTTAGATTTAATTTGAAATAAAAGCATGGGGGTCTAAAAATTGACTTAATTAATTTCTGAATCTCTATTATTTTATTTCAAGTTAGTGCACAGTCAATAAAAACATTTAATATAAAAAAAACATTATTTCTATTATTTTTAAGATTTTAAGTATTGGCACAATGAAACTATAATGCACTTTTGATTGTGTGGATAGTTATAGTTAATATATATATATATATATATTGTACCGAGACAAAGTCAGTACATGTATATACCCACACACACAAGCAGTGTAAATACTCTATTTTTTATTTACTTTCAATTTATGATAAAAATAAATGTAGTTTTCTTTCAATGCTTTATAAAATACACTATAAAATAAAATATTAATATTTCTGATTAAATAATTTAAGGCTTTCATATAATCTATTATAATAATATTCTCTAAAAAAATAAAATATAAAGCATCACTAATATGCCATTTTAAATCTCAATAAATGATTTCTACTTGTATATGCCGCGGGGGTAATTAAAAAGGGGTTTATTTTAAATTATAACTATAGCGAAAGTTAAAAGCTTATAGAGGTGATTCTGAGATTAAATGCTCGACTTTTAAACTAATGTAAGTTAAATTGTTATCTTAAAACACGCACGCATGTATGTATAAAAGGTGAATAAGTATGAATTTTTTCTAACTGAGATTGCAATGTGAGATTGCATAAACCTAAGATTGCCTCAAGCATATGGGTTGAATGAACATTACGTATGACACGGACCCCAATAACAACTCAGAGAATATTGAACTCTGGGTGGAGATTGGATTCTCAGATAATAACCAACCCATATAAATATGAGTCTTAGTCTTTGTCTACACTCGGTTACAGTTTTTTACATTCTTTGTTTTGTTTTGCTTATGCTTATAGTTTTTTAAATTCCTCCGGAAGCTACAACTAGAACTTTCTTTTTTTGCTATCCGGTTTATCCAATATGACCACTGTGAAATTAACCTTTAAAGCGTCGATCATCATGATGGGCTAAGAAACCCCTCAGTGATTGATCGATGCTCCGCCGCCAGAACATCTCCACAGCTATGAATGATCAACAACAGTGCCGTCCCAACATCGTACTCCAATCAGTCCAAGGACGTTGTTCTGTTTAACATACAAGAATCGTCCAAACATACTACGCTGAACTTATATAAAAATGAATAACTGATTATTATGGAAACAGTATCCAACAGGTTCGAACCCTCACCAAATGAGAAGCAGCAGAAGACTACGCAAAATCCTAGGTAAACACTTTATTTCTTTTACGCTTCCATTCATTCTTTACGTAGACTTTAAAAGGCAATCTCATAATTAATTTAATCTCAACTTTCGTAAATAAAAAAATATCAGATGCTACATAGTTCCTCATATTTAAAATCTTAGGACTTTTCCTGTTATGAACTTTGATCATAATTATTATTTTCTTTCGCAACTAAATTATAACACACACCTAATTTCAAATGTAAAAGAAGGAAATATATTATATCATCCATGTTTATTATGCATAATATGTTCTTTTCTGTGCGAGTGCGAGAATGCGTGTATGTGCGTGCAAATAAAGCAATTAATTAATGTTTCATTTTTTTATATTCAATAAATTCTTTTTTTATTTAAACAAGTCGAGCATTCCTCAAATCATTCTCTATAATTAAAATATATTTTTTTAAGTATTATAATCAGCATTTATTCATGCGATTAATTATTTTACTTTTAAATTTGTCTTTCTTATTTTTTTTGTTTATTTCTTTGAATTTCATCGTGCTGTAAGTCACGATGTTTATTTACTATGTAGTTAAGATAGGTTTAAGAGTTGGGAGGGCCTATTATTAATAAGTATAAGAAAATGTCAATAAAGCTAGTGTGCATAATTCTATTGGACTGTATGATAACGGGGGGATGATATTATAAGCTTCTAACTTTTTTTATATAAGGATGCATAAATCAAACATTCGTACTAGTTGCAAATAACCAATGACCCGGTCCAATATTTGGACCGAACTGTAAATCAACCAAGCTTCTTCTCCATTGGGTATTATTGTGTCTTTTGCCAGAATGATATTCTTGAAACAATTTCATCGCGACCCTGAGTGACCCTTATTGGTCCTTGCTGGGAGTATGAGCTTATGGGCGGGGATTAGACTTCGAAATCATTTTGATATGACGTAAGGTGATGCGAGAAATTAAATTGTAAATTAAATCATCGTATCTGGCGCCCCCTTGTGTTGATAATGAACAACTATCAATATAGGAAAATAAATAAAGCTTTACGCTATATCATGTTTGTTTCGGAGCTCTCAATCCCTATATGAACTGTATTGGGCGCCATTTGTGACCGGTCACCTTATTCAACCGTTCATATAGGGATTGAGAGCTCCGAAACAAACATGATATAGCATAAAGCTTTATTTATTTTCCTATATCGATAGTTGTTCATTATCAACACAAGGGGGCGCCAGATACGATGATTTAATTTACAATTTAATTTCTTGCATCACCTTACGTCATATCAAAACGATTTCGAAGACTAATCCCCGCCCATAAGCTCAAACTCCCAGCATGGACCAATAAGGGTCACTCAGGATCGCGATGAAATTGTTTCAAGAATATCATTCTGGCAAAAGACACAATAATAACCAATGGAGAAGAAGCTTGGTTGATTTACAGATCGGTCCAAATATTGGACCGGGTCATTGGTTATTTGGCAACTAATATGAATGTTTGATTTATGCATCCTTATATAAAAAAAATTAGAAGCTTATAATATCATCCCCCCGTTATCATACAGTCCAATAGAATTATTCATACTAGCTTTATTGACATTTACTTATACTTATTAATAATAGGCCCTCCCAACTCTTAAACCTATCTTAACTACATAGTAAATAAACATCGTGACTTACGGCACGATGAAATTTAAAGAAATAAACAAAACAAAAAAAATAAGAAAGACAAATTTAAAAGTAAAATAATTAATCGCATGAATAAATGCTGATTATAATACTTAAAAAAACATATTTTAATTATAGAGAATGATTTGAGGAATGCTCGACTTGTTTAAATAAAAAAAAAGAATTTATTGAATATAAAAAAATGAAACATTAATTAATTGCTTTATTTGCACGCACATACACGCATTCTCGCACTCGCACAGAAAAGAACATATTATGCATAATAAACATGGATGATATAATATATTTCCTTCTTTTACATTTGAAATTAGGTGTTTGTTATAATTTATTTGCGAAAGAGAATAATAATTATGATCAAAGTTCATAACAGGAAAAGTCCTAAGATTTAAATATGAGGAACTATGTATCATCTGATATTTTTTTATTTACGAAAGTTGAATTTAATTAATTATGAGATTGCCTTTTTACGTAAAGAATGAATGGGAGCATAAAAGAAATTAAGTGTTTACCTAGGATTTGCATAGTCTTCTGCTGCTTCTAATTTGATGAGGGTTCGAACCTGTTGGATACTGTTTCCATAATAAATGGTTATTCATTTTATATATAAGTTCAGCGTAGTATGTTTGGACAACTTCCTTGGACTGATTAGAGTACGATGTTTGGACGGCACTGTTGTTGATCATTCATAGCTGTGGAGATGTTCTGGCGGTGAAGCGTCGATCAATCACTTAGGGGTTTCATAGCCCATCATGATGATCGACGCTCTAAAGGTTAATTTCACAGTGGTCATATTGGATAAACCGGATAGCAAAAAAAAGAAAGTTCTAGTTGTAGCTTCCGGAGGAATTTAAAACTATAAGCATAAGCAAAACAAAACAAAGAATGTAAAAAGACTGTAACCGAGATGTCTAGACAAAGACTAAGACTCATATTTATATGGGTTGGTTATTATCTGAGGATCCAATCTCCACCCAGAGTTCAATATTCTCTGAGTTGTCGTTGGGGTCCGTGTCATATGTAATGTTCATTCAATCCATATGCTTGAGGCAATCTTAGGTTTATGCAATCTCACATTGCAATCTCAGTTAGAAAAAATTCATACTTATTCACCTTTTCTACATACATGCGTGCGTGTTTTAAGATAACGATTTAACTTACATTAGTTTAAAAGTTGAGCATTTAATCTCAAAATCACCTCTATAAGCTTTTAACCCTTTTTTTAATTACCCCCGCGGCATATACAAGTAGAAATCATTTATTGAGATTTAAAATGGCATATTAGTGATGCTTTATATTTTAATTTTTAAAGAATATTATTATAATAGATTATATGAAAGCCTTAAATTATTTAATCAGAAATATTAACATTTTATTTTAAAGTGTATTTTATGAAGCATTGAAAGAAAACTACATTTATTTTTATCATAAATTGAAAGTAAATAAAATATAGAGTATTTACACTGCTTGAGTGTGTGGGTATATACATGTACTGACTTTGTCTCGGTACATATCCCCGCGATCCGTCTAAAATTAAAATGCGAGGATTGGCATTTTAATTTTCACAATAAAATCCTTTATTTTTGACCCTGCTTTGTGTGATTTTTTAATCACTTATTTTAGCCGACTATCCTACAGTTCCACTTTCCCTCATATAAAGAAACGAAGTGGCAGGTCATGTGGTCAGGCTCGGATTGACACTTGACGTTTGCGAACTAAACTCAAAAAAAAAAATTCTTTTTTTTTTTTCTTTACGAAGAGCGGGCGTGCCATAATTGGAGATATCTTGCCCAATCTGGTACAGGCACCCCGGGTGGAAGGTTGGCATGGGGATGGACCTTTCCGAAGTCCCGCGATGCAAAGTTACAAACATATAGACATTCTCTTACGGTCTATCTAATGGGAGGCAGGGGGATGGTCATTTCCGAAGTCCCCTCTGCAAAATACGACAACATTTACGAGGTAACGAATAATCTGAGTTATAGAACAATAAGCATTCAAAATATCCGAGCTCTGTACCTCCTAGCACACTGGGAAATATTGAGGGAAGGAACAATAATAGCGCACTCTCGCGATCCGGCTTTCCTTTCTTTCTTTAGGCGGCATCCGCTTCCTTTCTCCGCGTGTTTTCGAGCAACATATATTTTAGTTGAAGGCAGGCGACGTTCTTTTTAATCTAAACTGGCTTTCAGAAATATTAACTTATTTACCTCGAATAGTTTTCTTTAGAAGAGTTATGACATTTATTCCTTTTCTCTCTTTAAATTATATTTTTTCTCTCGTGTTTAGTTATCTGCGGTCTGCTTTGGTTTTAAATAATGTTTTATCAATCCCCCTTCTCCCCTTGTTATTGTATGATGCGATGCGGTGTGTAAGTCCTTTCCGGTCCGTGGTCATTTTCCATTCAGTTACCGTTATTTATAAAGCGTGCTCTGGTAATCGTATTCCTGTGGCAAATCCGTGTTCGTCAACATGTTTTTAGACTAAATTTTCATTAGTATCGATCTGGTGGTAGCTTTCTCCTATATGGTTCATGTCTCGGCCTCTCTATATGCCTTTCCCGTCCTTCCGCTCGCTCGAACTTGGCTATGGCGTCCCCCATCTCGTGGATGCCCTCGTCATCCCGGCGTAGCATCATCCGCCTGATGTCTGTCGGCATGTTGTGTCTAATGGTCGAGATGATTTTCTCCTCCATCATGTGATACGCTGGTAGCTGCTGGAGGCCGGCCACCTGCCTGTAATAGAACTGCGTTATCGGCTCGTTAGGTTTGAGCCCGTATTTTTCATTGGTGATGTGAAAGTAGATCCCTCTTGTCTGGTAGCATTTCAAAAGCTTTGTAGGATCTCTTCTCGATATTCTACGAGCGATCTGGGTTTAAACTCGATCGTTCACCACCAATCTCTAGCTGTCCCTTGCAGGTATGTGCTGGCAATATTGATTTTGTCTGGCTCCGGCTTTGAGGGCTCAGAAAACAGGTTCCGGGCGCTCTCCACGTGGTCCATCGGACTCTCGTTTTCACCTGCCCTGAAGATCTCAATTTTTATTTGCCTTTCGTCCCACGACTGGCTCAGTTCCCACACATTTATTCTCCGTTCAAATTTCTTTTCCAACTCCTCCAGACGTTTGGCCATAATTTCTCTCGGTATGTTCTGTTGTGGCTCGATTCCTTCTACCTTTCTATTTATCGCGTTTACCTTTTGTCTTACGTCTTCCAACTCTTTATCACTTCAGTCTTCGCTTCTTCTATCTCGGCTTTTGCTGCGCCGATCTCTATTTTTATTGAGGTAATTTCAGTCTTTACTTCGTCAATCTTTATTTCTTCCTCTTTGCTCTGGTCCTCCTCTGACTCTCCTGTGTCTCCCTTCAATAATTTTCGTATCTCCCTAATGAATTCCTCTCTCTCCTCCTTTCTCTCTCTCCTTCTTTCTTCTTCTCTGTCCTCTTCTCTCTTCCTTCTTTCTTCCCTATCTTCCCTCATCTCTATCATCATTTGGCTCATCATTCTAAGAAGCATTTTTATTTCTGATTCAGCCTCTTCTTTAACATCTATCTTTTTGAACATTATAGGGCTCTCCCCTGTCTCCTCCCATGCAGAATCGTTATTGCTGTCCATTTCTGATTTAATCAAGAGGAAACAAAAAAAAATTCTTTTTTTCTCTATGTATATTTAAAATGTTACAACTTTTTTTTTTGTTGATGCCTAAAGGAACGTGATTATTTTATTTTTTTATTTATGATAAGAAGTGATTAATCGACGTCCGCGCCTCCATCTTCCGCTATGTTCTCCTTTGCTTTATTCGTTGTCCATCCATAATTTTTCTTTTTCCGTTTTTTCTCTTTTTTTTATTCGTCCAAACTTTCGTTTACGTGAAAAAGTTTTGCGTCTTTTACGAGGTTCGGCCGCTTTTGGCTAATGTCTTGATTTGCTTCTTTCTGAAACATTATTTGTATTAGCCCCATGTTGGGTGCCATTTGTGACCGGTCGCCTTATTCAACTGTTCATATAGGGATTGAGAGCTCCGAAACAAACATGATATAGCGTAAAGCTTTATTTATTTTCCTATATTGATAGTTGTTCATTATCCACACAAGGGGGCACCAGATACGATGATTTAATTTACAATTTAATTTCTCGCATCACCTTACGTCATATCAAAACAATTTCGAAGTCTAATCCCCGCCCATAAGCTCATACTTCCAGCATGGACCAATAAGGGTCACTCAGGGTCGCGATGAAATTGTTTCAAGAATATCATTCTGGCAAAAGACACAATAATACCCAATGGAGAAGAAGCTTGGTTGATTTACAGATCGGTCCAAATATTGGACCGGGTCATTGGTTATTTGCAACTAGTACGAATGTTTGATTTATGCATCCTTATATAAAAAAAGTTAGAAGCTTATAATATCATCCCCCCGTTATCATACAGTCCAATAGAATTATGCACACTAGCTTTATTGACATTTTCTTATACTTATTAATAATAGCCTCCCAACTCTTAAACCTATCTTAACTACATAGTAAATAAACATCGTGACTTACGGCACGATGAAATTTAAAGAAATAAACAAAACAGAAAAAAATAAAAAAGACAAATTTAAAAGTAAAATAATTAATCGCATGAATAAATACTGATTATAATACTTAAAAAAGAAACATATTTTAATTATAGAGAATGATTTGAGGAATGCTCAACTTGTTTAAATAAAAAAAGAATTTATTGAATATAAAAAAATGAAACATTAATTAATTGCTTTATTTGCACGCACATACACGCATTCTCGCACTCGCACAGAAAAGAACATATTATGCATAATAAACATGGATGATATAATATATTTCCTTCTTTTACATTTGAAATTAGGTGTGTGTTATAATTTAGTTGCGAAAGAAAATAATAATTATGATCAAAGTTCATAACAGGAAAAGTCCTAAGATTTTAAATATGAGGAACTATGTAGCATCTGATATTTTTTATTTACGAAAGTTGAGATTAAATTAATTATGAGATTGCCTTTTAAAGTCTACGTAAAGAATGAATGGAAGCGTAAAAGAAATAAAGTGTTTACCTAGGATTTTGCGTAGTCTTCTGCTGCTTCTAATTTGGTGAGGGTTCGAACCTGTTGGATACTGTTTCCATAATAATCGGTTATTCATTTTTATATAAGTTCAGCATAGTATGTTTGGACGATTCTTGTATGTTAAACGGAACAACGTCCTTGGACTGATTGGAGTACGATGTTTGGACGGCACTGTTGTTGATCATTCATAGCTGTGGAGATGTTCTGGCGGCGGAGCGTCGATCAATCACTGAGGGGTTTCTTAGCCCATCATGACGATCGACGCTCTAAAGGTTAATTTCACAGTGGTCATATTGGATAAACCGGATAGCAAAAAAAGAAAGTTCTAGTTATAGCTTCCGGAGGAATTTAAAAAAACTATAAGCATAAGCAAACAAAACAAAGAATGTAAAAAACTCTAACCGAGTGTAGACAAAGACTAAGGCTCATATTTATATGGGTTGGTTATTATCTGAGGATCCAATCTCCACCCAGAATTCAATATTCTCTGAGTTGTCGTTGGGGTCCGTGTCATACGTAATGTTCATTCAATCCATATGCTTGAGGCAATCTTAGGTTTATGCAATCTCACATTGCAATCTCAGAAAAAAATTCATACTTATTCACCTTTTATACATACATGCGTGCGTGTTTTAAGATAACAATTTAACTTACATTAGTTTAAAAGTCGAGCATTTAATCTCAGAATCACCTCTATAAGCTTTTAACTTTCGCTATAGTTATAATTTAAAATAAACCCTTTTTTAATTATCCCCGCGGCATATACAAGTAGAAATCATTTATTGAGATTTAAAATGGCATATTAGTGATGCTTTATATTTTATTTTTTTTAGAGAATATTATTATAATAGATTATATGAAAGCCTTAAATTATTTAATCAGAAATATTAACATTTTATTTTATAGTGTATTTTATAAAGCATTGAAAGAAAACTACATTTATTTTTATCATAAATTGAAAGTAAATAAAAAATAGAGTATTTACATTGCTTGTATGTGTGGGTATATACATGTACTGACTTTGTCTCGGTACAATATATATATATATATATATATATATATTGATAAAAAGATTTTCATGAGTTGCAAATATAAAAGACATTTTATGGGTTCATCCATGTTAAAAAAATTTTAACATTAATATACCGATGTTTCGACTTCTTACACAAGTCATCCATTGGTTGATAAATGGTAGAAAAATGATTGTAGAGGTGCTACAATCACTGATTTCAAAATAATGTTAAAGTTACACCAATAGTAAAAATGTCGAATAAAAATATGCCTATTTTAATTTAACATTTTTCATACTTTAATTCTATTGGTGGAACTTCAATGTTATTTTGAAATCAGTGATTTTAGGACCTCTACAATCATCTTTCTACCATTTATCACCCAGTGGATGACTTGTGTGATCAAGTCAAAATGTTGTTATATTAATATAAATTTTTTTTAGCACAGATGAACCTGCTAAATATGTCTTTTACATATATCATTAGAATTTTTTATAATAAATAGGGATTGATTTAATTAATTTCTGGACATAAGAAGTATTTAATGTCTTATATACAATATATATATATATATATATATATATATATATATATATATATATATATATATATATATATATATATATATATATATATATATATATTGTGCCCTTTTTGTATGGGTCACCATTTAATTTTTGTGCTAATCTATTAAAAATTTTAAATTTAAGATATATTTGAATATGTGATGTTAATTTTGCTTATGGTAATATTTCAAAAGGTTTAATTAAAGCAATCTATGAGTATTTGATATGTAAAATTGTGCTGATATAGAGAGAGACATTTTAAATGATGATGATTATAATATATAGTTGGGAAAAATGGCCATAATCAATACTGTATGAATATATTTAATAAATAGGTATTTAAAGCTAAAAGTGTTTAAAAGACAAGTAAAATTAAATGCATATGTTTATTGTTGATAAAATAATATTATAAAAGAATATAAATATTTTAATTATTGTAAGTACTTAAATAAAAGATTAATATTTGATTTTAATGATATCAAATAATTATTTTAAAATCTGTTATAATATCTTATTTATTTTAAAAAAATGTTTATTTTAAAAATGCAATTGTTAGTTATTTTTAGATTATGAGAAGCGTTTCTTTTATTGTAAAAAAAAAAAACAGATGTTAGTTAGATATACACAAACATGCTTGGAAGTTATCTAATAAAGTTGCATAACTATTTTAAAAGTCATGTTATAAATTTATAAATAATACGTGAGTTATCACGAGATTAAAATAAAGATATTTAATGTAAAATATTAAGTCTGATTTTAAAATATTGTTTTAAAAATATGACGTATAAGAATACTTAGTTTATTTAAAAATAATTTTATAAAAGTTAAAATTAAAATCAAGTAAGATTATATTTTAAAAATGTTTAATAGATTTAAATAAACGATAAAGATTATTTAGAAATTTAATAATGTAATAAATATTAAATATTAAATAAGTCATTATTTATTTTAATTTTATGTTGTTGGTAAATATGTAAATAAGCCAACAAGTTGATTGTTTAATCTACCAATCAAATGGGAAGTTTCTTCCGGTATAAAAGCTCAATTCAATTGTTAAGAGAGGACTCTGTGATTGAATTTTCAAGTTAATTGTGTTATTTAAAAATAGCTACGTAAATTTTATAGACGCTTTTAAAATCATTTTTCAAAATTATAAGAGTGTCTTTGTAAATAAGTTATAGAAATTTTAAATGATAAATCTGCAGTGTTAATTTAATCTTTCCCTATTGATCGTCTCTATTAAGCTCAATTTACAAGCAAATAGTCATGGGAACATCATATATAGTGAAAATATATCGGAAACTTTATACTAGAAGTATGACAAACGCTGGATTAGTTCGGAAAATTACGAGATGGAGAAAAGTAGTATTTTGGACAATATATAATTTTAAAAGCTAATTACTATTGACTATTAGAAAATAGATATTTTAGAGAATAAAATACTTCTTTATGAAGAAAGTATTTTGCAAGCTATAAATTTAAATGTATATCTTAAGTAAAGATATTAAAAATGAAAGTAGTTTTATAAATATTTGCCCTGTTAAGTCTTTATATTTAAGAGACTAAATGTTGACAATTTTAAAAGGCAAATAAATTGAAAATATAATTAGTTAAAAGTCTTAATATAATAAAATTATTATATTGAAATAATTTAAACGTTGGTCGTTTATAAATAAAGAAGCTTATTCTTACCTGGATGTTTTGTTAAGAAAATGCGCAAGTAATATGTGGACGTCCCAGTTAATTTAAAATAATTAAATGATAATTTTTCATAAACTATAGACTAATTTAAAATAATAACTTTGAATAATATTCTAGAAAGAACTAAAACAGGATCCTATAAACTATTTTAATTTTATTTTATTTTCTTGTGGGAACTTATTTTTTAAAAAAAGAACGTTTTCGTTTTTCATAAACTTTTAAAAAAACACGTGATGGACCGGAAACAGGAAATGGTGTGCTAGTGAATATATGCCTAGGATTAAAAAACTATATGGTGAAAAGGAAACATCGCTGGATTTATGTAATATGAATTTTGTTTTATTTATCTAATATAAAAGTTAAATATTATTAATCTATTAAAAATAAGATAGGTACATTTCTTAAAATAATAACTAAAGTAATATAATAATTAATTGCATAAGTTTATCTTATAATTAATATAAAACATAATATGTTAAAGAATGATTGTGAGTGTAAGTGTGATTTATTCTATGAAGCTATAATTCCGAAGAATATTGGAAGATGGACTGTACATTAAATCTTGTTTATGGTAAAAATTGTATAATTATAATAATTTTAATATATTTGACATGTTTTTTTTCTTTAGATCAACCAACTGAGATGTTATTGTTGGATGAATGTATAAATATTTTAAAAATACACACACATTATATTGGCAGTAACAGTTTTATTTAAATATGCATAATTTGAATTTATGATATAAATACGATACAACATTACATAAGAAGCTTAGAAATAATTATATGATTCTTTCGTTAATAAATTTTGATATTTTATGTTATAGTATTAGAATTATATTTATTATTCATAAGTAATTATTTTTATTGCAAGTTAGGAATAGATTTAAAAGTCTATATTTTACTGTTGTTTTATTGGATAAATTACGTTAAGTTTTATGGAGAAGTTTATATTTAGGTTGAAAGTTTACCAAGTATAGATAATGAAGCATAAATAATTTGGAATTAGTATTTTATTTAAAGTTGAAAGTTGTTTTCCGGAAATTTTAAATAAGTTTAGAGGATGTTTTATAAATAGAAATTTATTAAGAAGGAGTAGTATTACACATAAAGTAAAGTAATAATTTTACATAGAAAAGAATCATAGAATTTATCTAATATAATATTTTATGAATTTGAAATTGATGAATAATTTAAATATTATTATTTTAACAGTACATATATGTAATGCATATTTGATGAAACATGTAACATGAATTGCAATAAGTGAAATATAAAATTATAATCAATTATTTGTTATTACATTATAAGGATACATTAGTTTTATATTATGCTATTAGAATAATGCTAATAGTAGAGTGAACACATACTAGTACATGATGAAATAAGTAACAATAATGTTTAAGTGATGTAGCAATTTAATTAGTAAAGTTTAATTGTTTACATATGCTACATAAATATTATTTACATAAATTTTTCTGTATAATAGTTGAAGTTCACTGATATTTATTTAAAGTCTAAGTTTTGAAAATATACTTCAATGTTATTAGTACAGCATTTTAAAAAATGTATAATTACTTATTAGGAGTATGAGTTAATAACAGTGTAAACATATTGTATTATTATTTTCTTATTTTATTTTCTTTATTTTTTTCATAATTTGAACTGTAAATATTGTAAATAAATTCTTAATCAAAGTTAATGTAAATAAATTTGTTTAATTTGTTTTAAAAGTGTGTCGAGTTCATTATTTTACACCACAGCATTTGACAGCAGATAATTTGAAGAAACATAATATTTGTCCAATGTGAATTTATTAATATTATTATTTAGAAATAAACACAATATTTTCCTGATTATTATTTATGAGAATTGATTGACATTATTATATCATATTACAATGGTCATAGAGTAATTATAATGCATAATATAAGAATACAATATTATTTATTGCCACAGATTATTAAGTTGTAAGATTTTGATCTATTCTAAAATTAAGATACTATATGAAAATAAAAGATATACATATGATTATTTATTTATTTAATACTTAATAATATAACAGAAATAGATAAGATTAAGTTATACCCTAAGATTAGTATTGAGTATTATTATTATTAGAATAAGTTAGGTGTATTTAGGTTTGATATAAAATCCCATATCATACTTATTTACATGAGTTATCATTACTTTAAGATAATTAGAAGAACCTGAGATTATTTAATTATATTTTTAAAAATTAAAAGTTAAGATTTATTTATTTTATTATTACTAAAGATAGTTTATTTTATTTAAAAGCCATAAGAATGCTGTAGAGGTAGTAGTAAGTTAATAAGGAGGTAATAGTATTCTTATGCCATTGAGACAGTGTCTTGGAAGATATTGACTCAATGTAAATCTACTTATTACTTTGTAACTTTACTTCACAGTCTCATGATTTTGATAAATACTTATTTAATTAGTACATATTATAGAACTCTATTGATTTTGATAATTGATAATAAATTTAATTAGAATATGATATTATAAAAGTAAATTAAAGATAGATATGCAAATTTTAATTAAGCATTATAATTTAATTGAGCTAGTCGTATTTCAAACTATATTATACATCGAGAAGTAAGGGTACAATATATATATATATA